>CM055824.1:38153598-38181357 GCA_029582265.1 Zoroaster sp. YZ-2022 | reverse complement strand
AGTTTACATCTATTGAGTGGTTTTGCTTTTGCTTTTCTAAGCACATGGACTCGAAGCACGATATAGTTTCACCAACTGTAAGTTTAATGCTGTTGCGTTTAAAAACTAACAAATGTTGATACAAAATCGGCAGTGTGCCGCCACTATTGAACTGTGTGCAAAGTCTACGAGGGGTCTCAGCTCAGAAATCATTGTCAAATGTACACACCATATTGAATTTATCTCTGCTGAAATCACATTTGTGTACTCGCATTTACAATGATTGATGGTAATATAGGTTAGATATGACGAGAAAAGTGGCAGAAAAATAGTTTCCGAATGTGGTTGTTCCATACAGTTTGCACAAGTTTCTGTCCCATTATAATATTTATAGTTGAGTTCCTAAGCTGGAATTAGTACAAGGAAGTTTTTAAGCACTCTTTCTATTGTGCAAAACATGGCTTGTACATAATTTGTGCACTGTCACGTGATTGCAATTCATTGTATATTCTCCCTTGTCCGTGCACGGCCAAAGAAATGCATTGTTGTTTTACCACACCCACTCACTCGGCTTTGTAGATACCTGCAGTCGTAGACCCTCTATTGTCCCTGTTTTGTTTGTACTTTAACTTTTGGAAGACCTTACCCCACTTCCCTTCCATTCCCTGACTACCAAGTGTCAAATATATAATCCAATCAGTCATATTTATAATACGGACTGTCTCAAATTATGTTTTCACAGAATGCATGGGAGCTACGGGATACTCTCACGTGAATTGAACTCCTTCACCAAGCTGCCCAGTCTGGCTGTAATTGCAATGGAGTAGCTGTACTGTGCTCGAGAAATATTGATTCAAAATAAAATTGAGATAAGTACATTTGTATACGGCATATGGGAGAGGGAAATACAGAAACATAAGATAACCGGGCCAGCAAATTGTGGCAAAACTTTTCGATTGAATTCATTAAATAACATTATTCAAAACCTTCACCAATCCAGTGACAGGTACATTTGCCTGAGTTGGAGCAGAAATAAGTGAGCTTGTGTTTCTTAACGATTTTGTTGTACTGCACAAGTATTGCCTTGGAATGATATGCTGCTTTTATTAGAAGGGCAAACAGTCCATATCAGCACCCAAGAGTCATTATGCAAGAGATCTAACTTTTGATAAGGACGCCCACATTTTGCAGTGGAAAGCAGCCCTTGGTTTACATTAGTGGTGGCTCTGTAGATGAACACAAGATTGAGATGATGTCTGTTAGGTGGAACACATTTGCATTTTCATATCAAATTTCAAAAGAATAACAAAAGGATATACCTGCATGTCCCTTTTTGCTTTGCACATTTCATACTGGATAATATTAATGAAGATGATTTAAATGAGGTACTACAATGCAATCATTGCATTTTATAAATGACTATTGTTAAAATTAAAATTACTACCCTCATGACCAAAGTAGTGGTAGTAATTCTTGTGAGTTGCTACTGGTCACAAACTGATACAATTGCATACTCCGAGTTGATTCTGCTCTGCCATTAACATATTGTGTACTTGAAAAGTTACTAAACAAAATCTTAAGGGAAAACAAGGTCCATTTCTGCCGATTACTGAAACAGCCGATGTCTCATTATACCCTAGTGAAAATAGCCAATAAGGATAATAATTAAACATCCCAAATAAGACGATTTCAAACCAAAGATTTTCAAATGGTATGAAGTTGTTACAATTGTACATGGGTCATTCCATATGAACTCGCCCAGAGGTCCCGTGGTGACTAACTCAAATGTTGGGTTCTCTGGTTGAGTTCATGTCGAATGACACGTATTGGAATTTTAACAAATCAAACCAGTACTAGAACCTATTAAAATAATTTATAACCAATCCAAAAACAATTTGATGATAGATTTACACACATACGCCCCCGCCACATATTTGTCAATGAGTTTAATTTGTTTGTTATGAATTGATATTAAGAAATACTTGGAACAAATCATTGTCTTAGATTAAGTCAAATAATGCATCTTGAATGAAATAATAAAAATGAAATATACAAGACCACTATTCATTTGACTACTAACAGTGTTTATGTATGTGCAACATGTCCAAATGCGTTGTCATTTTGCGGTTTAAAAAGGTAGTATACACCATTTGCTTTTGCTGTAATTTTCGAACATGGATGGGTTAGGGGATTCATATTATAGTAAATATTGTGACGGTGACCTGTTTTAAAGTTTTGTGTTCATAGATTCTTGAAAACCCCCTCCAAAATAAAATGCTGTTCTGGTAGTCTTGTGGTCAGTGTTTGAAAATGTTGGGTTTTTCCAATGATTGCCGGCCGGCAATCGTTGAAAATTGATACATAATTCCAATTTTCTTGAGGACCACAGCACAGCATGTGCCGTTATTTCACAAGATGCTGGAGACTGTTACTTACAGTCAAGTAAGGTATTTCATAATAATTCACTAGTTTTTTTTTATGTTTGCAAATGGTGTATACTAAACTGTGCACGATTAGTAAATATACACCCACCCAAAAAAAAAAAAAAAATTTTGGTCTGATTCAAAAACTAACTGAGCACTTTTCAGTAAAATAACCATTAATCTTTTCTCCCCGTTTGGTGTGCATAATTGTCATGTTCTTAAAAGTTCAGTGAACAAAAGAATTGTTTCAATGTAATGGTTAATAATATATTGGTCCACTTTCTCAATTGCAACTTTTTTCAGCACCTTTGGACATAAATTGCTTAATTTCATCCATAAAATTGTTTAGCAAAATAGAGTGGCTGGATTCCTAGAGTTTCTCTATTGATTATTGGTTATTTCACCGAAAAGTGCTCAATAGTTTGTGAATTAGAACAAAAAGTATAAGGGAGGGGACTTTCTTTTGGATTGGGTATATTGTTAAAATAGACTTTGTTTAGAAAATTGGTGTTGGGCCCAGTGTAACCAAAAAATGACGGTAATGCCCCTTGATATTAAATATTTAAAAAAATGACTCATTACTTAGTTTCTGGATCAGAGATTGTCAATTATGGTGTACTGGTAATTAACAGTTTTTCCTTTTGTTTGGACCTGCTGCTAGGTATTTCAGTTCAACAAACGAAAAATGCAAATATGTAAGTATTAATTAATGTAACTAATAAATGTGACCTGTTTCAACAAAAACAAAAACAAGTCGCACACGCTGATTTTTGTACTATGACCGGATGAAATAAAATGGGGGTGAAAATTTAGTGAATTTAGTATTTGCAGTTTTGGGTGGATTTAGTGACCTTAATCTCTTATCTTTCACCGTGTTATTTTTGTTTATTTTGCAAGAACAAACATCGGTCAATTGGTAAAATCCTGCAATTCCTCTGATAAACCATGAAAACAAGAAAAAGTGCTCAAGTTTTCCTTTAGCTGAATGAAACCACCCATAATGAAATTAACATAACAATAATTCTGGTGTCAAATTTAAAGCTAAACGTTGTCCTCTTTCCATCTGTACCAGAAACTTAATCTCAACAAAATATGACTTGTTTATGGTTTTGTGAGAGTAGGTCACAAATGTGGAAATGTAAAAAAGAAGTCAAAACAATAAAAATTTAGCCAATAAAACCAAAAACTGTGGTGTGATTTGCGTTTTATTCATGCAGTGTTTATTTCTTGGCACAAAAACACAAAGTATTACAATTTAGACATAATTATGACTAAGTCACCAAGCCTTTGTTGGCACTTCTTGCAAGGGAATAACCTAACTCAGTAATTTAGTGATAACAACACTTCAGGCTATGCATAGTGGAATGACACGATAAAGTTTGCGGTGGCACCATGTGACTAATATCTTTCACAAGTTGTGTAGGTTCTTAAAAGAACCTACAACTCAAGAAAGATAGTCGCATGGTGCCACTATGAAAACATATTTCCTACATTTTTTATTTATTTATTGTTTTTTTTGTTTGAGGGGTTAACAAACAATATTTGTCTGAACAATGAGTGAAGTATGTAAATATCATTAATAATAATTATCACAGAACAATGCACTATGAATACATTAGCTAAATCAGCTATTTATTAACACTTTCCAGTTCCAGCCACTTCTGTAAGGCATAGCCCTCCTTACCACAGCATGCTCTATTAACCCTTTCATTACCAGCCAGTTATGGCAGAGATTACCCTTCTTTACCACAGTAATTAGGAGCCCAATGTCACTTCAGCACCAGTGGATTTTTCACAATTTCATTGAAGTGCGCCTCACACGGCAGGAATAGACATTGTTTTAACTTTCTCATTTGTATGTAAAATGAGTATACAAAAGAGAGGAAAACATTGTGCAAAAGCTAAATATTTGGATCAGTATTTACACTAAAGTAAAGTAATACAAATGGGTGATATTTCATGCAAATACGGTACAGGTATAAGATTTTGTTTCCATGTGAAAAACAACTTGGATGAGATTTTGGGGGATTTTTTGGTTGTATCTACTTGAAATGAACCATTTACTTGTATTCAGTGTAAATACATCACAATCCATGCTAACACCCCACAATTCAATGTTGGTTTGGACTAATCTGCAGATTTTTTAAGTGTAAAAGCAAAACAATTAAATATTTGGATCAGTATTTACACTAAAGTAAAGTAATACAAATGGGTGATATTTCATGCAAATACGGTACAGGTATAAGATTTTGTTTCCATGTGAAAAACAACTTGGATGAGATTTTTGGGATTTTTTTGGTTGTATCTACTTGAAATGAACCATTTACTTGTATTCAGTGTAAATACATCACAATCCATGCTAACACCCCAATTCAATGTTGGTTTGGACTAATCTGCAGATTTTTTAAGTGTAAAAGCAAAACAATTAAATATTTGGATCAGTATTTACACTAAAGTAAAGTAATACAAATGGGTGATATTTCATGCAAATACGGTACAGGTATAAGATTTTGTTTCCATGTGAAAAACAACTTGGATGAGATTTTGGGGGATTTTTTTTGGTTGTATCTACTTGGAAATGAACCATTTACTTGTATTCAGTGTAAATACATCACAATCCATGCTAACACCCCCCCCCCCCCAATTCAATGTTGGTTTGGACTAATCTGCAGATTTTTAAGTGTAAAAGCAAAACAATTAAATATTTGGATCAGTATTTACACTAAAGTAAAGTAATACAAATGGGTGATATTTCATGCAAATACGGTACAGGTATAAGATTTTGTTTCCATGTGAAAACAACTTGGATGAGATTTTGGGGATTTTTTTGGTTGTATCTACTTGAAATGAACCATTTACTTGTATTCAGTGTAAATACATCACAATCCATGCTAACACCCCAATTCAATGTTGGTTTGGACTAATCTGCAGATTTTTAAGTGTAAAAGCAAAACAATTAAATATTTGGATCAGTATTTACACTAAAGTAAAGTAATACAAATGGGTGATATTTCATGCAAATACGGTACAGGTATAAGATTTTGTTTCCATGTGAAAACAACTTGGATGAGATTTTGGGGATTTTTTTTGGTTGTATCTACTTGGAAATGAACCATTTACTTGTATTCAGTGTAAATACATCACAATCCATGCTAACACCCCCCCCCCCAATTCGAGGTTGGGGGGGACTAAGCTGCCGGTTGTTTAAGTGTAAAAGCAAAACAATTAAATATTTGGATCAGTATTTACACTAAAGTAAAGTAATACAAATGGGTGATATTTCATGCAAATACGGTACAGGTATAAGATTTTGTTTCCATGTGAAAAACAACTTGGATGAGATTTTGGGGGATTTTTTTTGGTTGTATCTACTTGGAAATGAACCATTTACTTGTATTCAGTGTAAATACATCACAATCCATGCTAACACCCCAATTCAATGTTGGTTTGGACTAATCTGCAGAATTTTTAAGTGTAAAAGCAAAACAATTAAATATTTGGATCAGTATTTACACTAAAGTAAAGTAATACAAATGGGTGATATTTCATGCAAATACGGTACAGGTATAAGATTTTGTTTCCATGTGAAAAACAACTTGGATGAGATTTTGTTGGAATTTTTTTGGTTGTATCTTCTTTGAAATGAACCATTTACTTGTATTCAGTGTAAATACATCACAATCCATGCTAACACCCCCCAATTCAATGTTGGTTTGGACTAATCTGCAGATTTTTAAGTGTAAAAGCAAAACAATTAAATATTTGGATCAGTATTTACACTAAAGTAAAGTAATACAAATGGGTGATATTTCATGCAAATACGGTACAGGTATAAGATTTTGTTTCCATGTGAAAACAACTTGGATGAGATTTTGGGGATTTTTTTTGGTTGTATCTACTTGAAATGAACCATTTACTTGTATTCAGTGTAAATACATCACAATCCATGCTAACACCCCCAATTCAATGTTGGTTTGGACTAATCTGCAGATTTTTAAGTGTAAAAGCAAAACAATTAAATATTTGGATCAGTATTTACACTAAAGTAAAGTAATACAAATGGGTGATATTTCATGCAAATACGGTACAGGTATAAGATTTTGTTTCCATGTGAAAAACAACTTGGATGAGATTTTGGGGATTTTTTTGGTTGTATCTACTTGAAATGAACCATTTACTTGTATTCAGTGTAAATACATCACAATCCATGCTAACACCCCCCAATTCAATGTTGGTTTGGACTAATCTGCAGATTTTTAAGTGTAAAAGCAAACAATTAAATATTTGGATCAGTATTTACACTAAAGTAAAGTAATACAAATGGGTGATATTTCATGCAAATACGGTACAGGTATAAGATTTTGTTTCCATGTGAAAACAACTTGGATGAGATTTTGGGGATTTTTTTGGTTGTATCTACTTGAAATGAACCATTTACTTGTATTCAGTGTAAATACATCACAATCCATGCTAACACCCCCAATTCAATGTTGGTTTGGACTAATCTGCAGATGTTTTAAGTGTAAAAGCAAAACAATTAAATATTTGGATCAGTATTTACACTAAAGTAAAGTAATACAAATGGGTGATATTTCATGCAAATACGGTACAGGTATAAGATTTTGTTTCCATGTGAAAAACAACTTGGATGAGATTTTGGGGGATTTTTTTGGTTGTATCTACTTGGAAATGAACCATTTACTTGTATTCAGTGTAAATACATCACAATCCATGCTAACACCCCCCCCCCCCCAATTCAATGTTGGTTTGGACTAATCTGCAGATTTTTTAAGTGTAAAAGCAAAACAATTAAATATTTGGATCAGTATTTACACTAAAGTAAAGTAATACAAATGGGTGATATTTCATGCAAATACGGTACAGGTATAAGATTTTGTTTCCATGTGAAAAACAACTTGGATGAGATTTTGGGGGATTTTTTTTGGTTGTATCTACTTGGAAATGAACCATTTACTTGTATTCAGTGTAAATACATCACAATCCATGCTAACAACCCCAATTCAATGTTGGTTTGGACTAATCTGCAGAAGTTATAAGTGTAAACGCAAAACAATTAAATATTTGGATCAGTATTTACACTAAAGTAAAGTAATACAAATGGGTGATATTTCATGCAAATACGGTACAGGTATAAGATTTTGTTTCCATGTGAAAAACAACTTGGATGAGATTTTGGGGATGTTTTGGTTGTATCTACTTGAAATGAACCATTTACTTGTATTCAGTGTAAATACATCACAATCCATGCTAACACCCCCAATTCAATGTTGGTTTGGACTAATCTGCAGATTTTTAAGTGTAAAAGCAAAACAATTAAATATTTGGATCAGTATTTACACTAAAGTAAAGTAATACAAATGGGTGATATTTCATGCAAATACGGTACAGGTATAAGATTTTGTTTCCATGTGAAAAACAACTTGGATGAGATTTTGGGGATTTTTTGGTTGTATCTACTTGAAATGAACCATTTACTTGTATTCAGTGTAAATACATCACAATCCATGCTAACACCCCCAATTCAATGTTGGTTTGGACTAATCTGCAGATTTTTAAGTGTAAAAGCAAAACAATTAAATATTTGGATCAGTATTTACACTAAAGTAAAGTAATACAAATGGGTGATATTTCATGCAAATACGGTACAGGTATAAGATTTTGTTTCCATGTGAAAAACAACTTGGATGAGATTTTGGGGGTTTTTTTTTGGTTGTATCTACTTGTAAATGTACCATTTTCTTGTATTCAGTGTAAATACATCACAATCCATGCTAACACCCCCCCCGCCCCAATTCAATGTTGGTTTGGACTAATCTGCAGATGTTTTAAGTGTAAAAGCAAAACAATTAAATATTTGGATCAGTATTTACACTAAAGTAAAGTAATACAAATGGGTGATATTTCATGCAAATACGGTACAGGTATAAGATTTTGTTTCCATGTGAAAAACAACTTGTATGAGATTTTGGGGGATTTTTTTTGTTGTATCTACTTGAAATGAACCATTTACTTGTATTCAGTGTAAATACATCACAATCCATGCTAACACCCCCAATTCAATGTTGGTTTGGACTAATCTGCAGATTTTTAAGTGTAAAAGCAAAACAATTAAATATTTGGATCAGTATTTACACTAAAGTAAAGTAATACAAATGGGTGATATTTCATGCAAATACGGTACAGGTATAAGATTTTGTTTCCATGTGAAAAACAACTTGGATGAGATTTTGGGGTATTTTGTTTGGTTGTATCTACTTGGAAATGAACCATTTACTTGTATTCAGTGTAAATACATCACAATCCATGCTAACACCCCCCCCCCCCCCAATTCAATGTTGGTTTGGACTAATCTGCAGATTTTTTAAGTGTAAAAGCAAAACAATTAAATATTTGGATCAGTATTTACACTAAAGTAAAGTAATACAAATGGGTGATATTTCATGCAAATACGGTACAGGTATAAGATTTTGTTTCCATGTGAAAAACAACTTGGATGAGATTTTGGGGGATTTTTTGGTTGTATCTACTTGAAATGAACCATTTACTTGTATTCAGTGTAAATACATCACAATCCCTGCTAACACCCCCAATTCAATGTTGGTTTGGACTAATCTGCAGATTTTTAAGTGTAAAAGCAAAACAATTAAATATTTGGATCAGTATTTACACTAAAGTAAAGTAATACAAATGGGTGATATTTCATGCAAATACGGTACAGGTATAAGATTTTGTTTCCATGTGAAAAACAACTTGGATGAGATTTTGGGGATTTTTTTGGTTGTATCTACTTGAAATGAACCATTTACTTGTATTCAGTGTAAATACATCACAATCCATGTTAACTTACTTCTCACTCTCTCAATTCAATGTTGGTTTGGACTGTAATCTGCGGCTTGTCCGACCATTCCCAACATTGAACGGGGGGGGGGGGGGGGTTGAAGGCAAATAGTATAGATTTACAATCAAGTGATGTGGTATTTCTCAAAGCAAGGAACTATGCACATAGGGTGTGCACATTGTTTACAGATCATCTTTGTTTGTTTTCGCCTGCCTAATTTTCGGTTACTGCAAACAATGCAGTCGCGTTTCTTTCCATTGGGGTTTTGCCAGGATAGTGCTGTTGCCCTGTCAACTCAATAGGAATATGGTATCTCAATTGACTTGTTGCGTTACGTTCCCAACCCAACAGCAAGCCCTGTACAATCCCTATACGAAAATCAAGATTACTGACATTTTTGTTCCTGCTATGCTGGTGAATATTACTCTGCTATTGACAATACAGATATTCAGCATATGGAAAAAACTCTTTTCCACCATTTCAAGCTTCTGTGTGTATGATTGTAGTACTGAAAACATTGGTTGGCAAGATCAGTTCCACCCATGTTTTTGTTGTAATCTTCAATACAATTGGGCTTCATAACATCAAAAATCCACTTGTGCTTTTATTACACCGAATTTGCTTTTGGACAAATCAGTGTTGCCTACATTAGTTAAAAGTGTTACAGATTTTTGTCTTGCCAAACGATACACAATTGCCCACCTTTCACCAAAAAATGGGTCATCTCCTTTCTTCATTTTATGGTTTTTTGGGTTTATGCGGCCTGGGTATTCCCTGTGTAGTGTAACGAACAGTTCCACAACATCCGAATCCTAGTTTAGCAAGTTTAGCTACAAGAGCTGGGCTAGTATAGTAATTATCACAATATATTACGTGTCCCTTATTCTCAAGTCCATGGACCAGATCAATGACGACTTTTCCTGCAACTGTTGGGTTTGGTGGATGGCAGTCTGATGAATTGAAATCTACGTCTGCATCACAAACAGTTTGGGTGTCGTCGGCCCCTGTGTACAGTTTCCAAGCACACGTGTATCCTGTTTTGGACTCGTTCAGGGAGAAGGCTTTAATACCCCGTTTGATAGGTTTGTTAGGCATGTACTGAACAAAACTCAAGCGTCCCTTGAATTTCAACATACTGTCTGGAGACAGATTCTGCGCAGGGTTATACAGGTTGAGAAACTTCTGGACGAGGACTTCTATCAAGGGCCGAACTTTGGAAAGTTTGTCCTGTTTAGCCAAGGCTCTACGAGGAATTTGGTTATTTGAGATGTGGAGGAATCGAAAGAATTGAACTGAACCGATTATGGGACATGATCGACGGATAGAATGGGATGTGAAGAATTTCAGATGTCGACCAGTACATCTTGTATTGAGAGGATTTGTTTATGCCCATAGCAATGAGAAGTGCCACAAATGCCATCATTTCTGGAATGTTGGTTGGGTGCCAGGAGAATTGTTCATCAGGAATTGATTCTATTGTTTGCTGCGCGATAGCGATTAGTCTCGTCGACGAGCATATTCCACACAAGTTGACAAAAATACAGCTTGAAGATCTCTACTGCCGACAGTGTGGCAAAGTCGCCGGTGGGGCCAGAATTTCCAGTGAACTGCACAGTCCCACACTCGTAATGGTCTCGTCGTTCCCAACCAGATCGGAAATCTAACTTTCCTGTCGTCCTCCTTGATCTCGGTCGGCTATCACCTTGGTAGGTCGGCTGCAACAGAAAAACAAGGCAAAGGAGGATTAATCTCGATCATACATTTGTAAATACAATATCTCAATGCTACTTTGCTGCATGTGCACACAGGCCACACGGGGTCATGCGCAAAATGAATATTGTGCTGAGAAAAAAAATATGGCAGATTCCATCCACTCTCCAAAACTCGTTATCGATAAATTTTCGTTTTAATGTGGGATTGTGAATGTGAATTCCCCCAACTTCTTGCATAATACTAAGAGTGCATTTTCAGCCTGTTAACGCTAAACAGCACGACCGGCTATGGGTAAATGTTAAAATTTCTATGCTATATCTATACATCAACTTGTTGTTTCAATGAATACAAATATTACCCCAACAAACTACTAATAATTGTACATTTTCACTTGACGTTTTTGACCCAGTCCAGGGGGTGGGGATTTGGTCAATCCTATTAAAAGGATCCATTTTCTAAATTTACATTACTCAACTCCAACAGTTCTAACGCTATTTACGCTTATAGCCTAGGAAAATAAGTGAATTACGTTAATTTGCATTGCCATTGGGCCAGGAAGAGTAACGTTAACTGTTATTAATATTAGTTATTCATTTTACTGTGATTTTGGCCTACCTCTTCAAGTTCAACGTCGTCGTCGTCGTCATCCATTACTTCGTCATCTGATTCTGAGCCACTGTCTGCCAAAATCTCAGCCAAAATGTCATCATTTATGTCCGTTTCCATCATGATTGCAACTAAATTCAACTGACCGTTGTGGAAGCGAGTGGACGCTATAGCACCAAAACCACAAAGTGACGCACTTTTCTTTTCATAAACTTTTATACACTGCATTCCTGTCAATAGAGGGCGCCAACCCAAAAACAACTCAAGCATTTTCCGGTGGTGATTTAAGTCGCCGTGGTCGTCAAGGGCATGCCGATTCCCGGCACCTTTTAGAGCCCACGGGAAGGAAGCGTATCACAACAAAGGCTCTTTTTAGAGCCCGTGGGATCGAAAGGGTTAATGTGAAGGCAACTAATAAACAAGTCGCACAGGCTGATTTTTAGCTATGAACGGATAAAATAAAACGGGGGTGAAAATGTTTTGAATTTTGTATTTGCAGTTTTGTTTGGACTTGGTGGCATTAATCTCTTATCTTTCACCCAGTTTTTGTTCCGTGCAATTCCTCTGATAAACCATGAAAACAAGAAAAAGTGCTCAATTTTAAAATGTGTTTATCTCAAAAGTGGTTTTCCTTTAGCTGAACGAAACCACCCGTACTAAAATTAACATAATAATTCTGGTGTCAAATTAAAGCTAAACGTTGGCAGTTAACACAAGCAATATTTGTCTGAACTTCAATGAGTCAAGTATGTAAAAATAATGAATAACAATTATCGTAAAACAATGCACTATGAATACAGTAGCTAAATCAGCTATTTTATTAACCATTTTCAGTACCAGCCTTTGCAAGGCAGTAGCCTACCCCCTCCTTACCACAGCATGCTTTGGTATACTTTATTGGCGCATCCCATTATGTTGTGCAGATTGTGGTTGAGCAATTCATTTTTGAACCACATACACAGGGCAATAAGAAATGCAACATGGTCTGTAGTCACTCTGTGGAATGAGAAATAAAAAAATGTCAGTAGAGAGGCACCTAATTTACCTGTATCGCATCTTCCACGATTCGAATTCGCTTGCCCCGATTTCCCTTCCTGTCTCTGCTGCTCAGTTGTCAAAATGATTTGCCACCGACGAATAGTAGTACACTGTATAATTGCACCCCAGTATATATAGGCAGCGGAATGCAATTGGCCGGGCATGCATTGTGCACACGTGCAATATTCAAAAGGGACGCCTAGGCTGGTCCCTTTAAAGTGAACGGTTTACCACTTTACCATATACTTTTCCCCCAACCCCATTAGAAACATGCACACGGTCTACCATTTGGTATCTCTAGTAAGATTTTGAGAGTCTTTAAAATAGTCTTTTTTTACTTTAAAATGGTAAACCGTCAACCTTTACCGTTTGTTTTCGCGTAACCCTGGTGACATCCAATCACCGTCAGGCGCTCGTATTGGGCACTCAGGAATGTTTGAATATTTACAAGCATCCACTATAATGACAGATGTTTCACATTGAAGGTTTTTTCTTTGAGAGAATGGAAGACTTGTGTGAGACTTATGTAAGACTGTTAGGACAATAAAGTTAATTTAACCCAATTCGTGGATTATTGGTAAAGTATATTGTCGGTTAATCATTTCAACCGATCAAAATAATGCCATGATCGGCTAATTTTACACATAAATAGAGCAGTCGTAGCAGACTGTAGTCACAACGCATTTGGACATGTTGCTAGCATGCCGCTTCCGTCTTAGATATCTACCGAGACCTACTTCGTACGATGTGGCAAATGTTGTGGTACACAGAAGGGATTCAGGACGCGTTTGCAACTGATGTACATAATTTTCTCCCTATGATATCATTGTATATTGTTTGTATTCATGTTTTTTCTTTGTTTCCGCGCCTTGAGCGCCCAGCAGGGTGGATATGTGCGCGCTACAAATGTTTATTATTATTATTATTATTATTATTATTATTATTTGATATTATTGTTATTATTTTATATTATTATTATCATTTGATACTATTATTTACTCTGCTTATCTACAGAAGTCGGAAGGGCGTACTGACCTTGCTCGATTCATTATGAAATAGGGGCCAGAAAGTGGACGAAAAGTGATACAGGTACGTTATAATGCATAATTATTGTATAATTATCATTGCATATTTAGGTTCGTAATGTACAAATGTGATATTTGTACTTTATACATAATCTATTTTGGACTTGGAAACACTTTTATGTGGACTCTTCGCCAGTTCAGTGAAACCTTCAGTGTCCAATGAAATAAAAACGACAATGCGCACCTTTTTATAAAATGTTTTCATGCATCCGTTGATAACGAAAGAGGGCGCTTCACATGTAAACAAACGAGACGTCTGCAGTGACGCTGGTTCATAAGATGGTACTAATTATGCATGATATAGGCCTAGTTTACATCTATTGAGTGGTTTTGCTTTTGCTTTTCTAAGCACATGGACTCCGAAGCACGATATAGTTTCACCAACTGTAAGTTTAATGCTGTTGCGTTTAAAAACTAACAAATGTTGATACAAAATCGGCAGTGTGCCGCCACTATTGAACTGTGTGCAAAGTCTACGAGGGGTCTCAGCTCAGAAATCATTGTCAAATGTACACACCATATTGAATTTATCTCTGCTGAAATCACATTTTGTACTCGCATTTACAATGATTGATGGTAATATAGGTTAGATATGACGAGAAAAGTGGCAGAAAAATAGTTTCCGAATGTGGTTGTTCCATACAGTTTGCACAAGTTTCTGTCCCATTATAATATTTATAGTTGAGTTCCTAAGCTGGAATTAGTACAAGGAAGTTTTTAAGCACTCTTTCTATTGTGCAAAACATGGCTTGTACATAATTTGTGCACTGTCACGTGATTGCAATTCATTGTATATTCTCCCTTGTCCGTGCACGGCCAAAGAAATGCATTGTTGTTTTACCCACCCACTCACTCGGCTTTGTAGATACCTGCAGTCGTAGACCCTCTATTGTCCCTGTTTTGTTTGTACTTTAACTTTTTGGGAAGACCTTACCCCACTTCCCTTCCATTCCCTGACTACCAAGTGTCAAAATATAATCCAATCAGTCATATTTATAATACGGACTGTCTCAAATTATGTTTTCACAGAATGCATGGGAGCTACACGGGATACTCTCACGTGAATTGAACTCCTTCACCAAGCTGCCCAGTCTGGCTGTAATTGCAATGGAGTAGCTGTACTGTGCTCGAGAAATATTGATTCAAAATAAAATTGAGATAAGTACATTTGTATACGGCATATGGGAGAGGGAAATACAGAAACATAAGATATACGGGCCAGCAAATTGTGGCAAAACTTTTCGATTGAATTCATTAAATAACATTATTCAAAACCTTCACCAATCCAGTGACAGGTACATTTGCCTGGGTTGGAGCAGAAATAAGTGAGCTTGT
The DNA here is from genome assembly GCA_029582265.1 of Zoroaster sp. YZ-2022. Taxonomy (NCBI): domain Eukaryota; kingdom Metazoa; phylum Echinodermata; class Asteroidea; order Forcipulatida; family Zoroasteridae; genus Zoroaster; species Zoroaster sp. YZ-2022. Next base: position 38,166,319 of record CM055824.1, on the reverse strand, counting down.
GTTTCTTAACGATTTTTGTTGTACTGCACAAGTATTGCCTTGGAATGATATGCTGCTTTTATTAGAAGGGCAAACAGTCCATATCAGCACCCAAGAGTCATTATGCAAGAGATATAAAATTTGATAAGGACGCTCCCACATTTTGCAGTGTAAAGCAGCCCTTGGTTTACATTAGTGGTGGCTCTGTAGATGAACACAAGATTGAGATGATGTCTGTTAGGTGGAACACATTTGCATTTTCATATCAAATTTCAAAAGAATAACAAAAGGATATACCTGCATGTCCCTTTTGCTTTGCACATTTCATACTGGATAATATTAATGAAGATGATTTAAATGAGGTACTACAATGCAATCATTGCATTTTATAAATGACTATTGTTAAATTAAAATTACTACCCTCATGACCAAAGTAGTGGTAGTAATTCTTGTGAGTTGCTACTGGTCACAAACTGATACAATTGCATACTCCGAGTTGATTCTGCTCTGCCATTAACATATTGTGTACTTGAAAAGTTACTAAACAAAATCTTAAGGGAAAACAAGGTCCATTTCTGCCGATTACTGAAACAGCCGATGTCTCATTATACCCTAGTGAAAATAGCCAATAAGGATAATAATTAAACATCCCAAATAAGACGATTTCAAACCAAAGATTTTCAAATGGTATGAAGTTGTTACAATTGTACATGGGTCATTCCATATGAACTCGCCCAGAGGTCCCGTGGTGACTAACTCAAATGTTGGGTTCTCTGGTTGAGTTCATGTCGAATGACACGTATTGGAATTTTAACAAATCAAACCAGTACTAGAACCTATTAAAATAATTTATAACCAATCCAAAAACAATTTGATGATAGATTTACACACATACGCCCCCCCCCCCGCCACATATTTGTCAATGAGTTTAATTTGTTTGTTATGAATTGATATTAAGAAATACTATGAACAAAACATTGTCTGTGATTAAGTCAAATAATGCATCTTGAATGAATTATTTAAAATGTAATATTCATGACCACTTTTCATTTGTCTACTTACAGTGTTTATGTATGTGCAACATGTCCAAATGCGTTGTCATTTTGCGGTTTAAAAAGGTAGTATACACCATTTGCTTTTGCTGTAATTTTCGAACATGGATGGGTTAGGGGATTCATATTATAGTAAATATTGTGACGGTGACCTGTTTTAAAGTTTTGTGTTCATAGATTCTTGAAAATCCCCCCCCCCCCTCCAAAATAAAATGCTGTTCTGGTAGTCTTGTGGTCAGTGTTTGAAAATGTTGGGTTTTTCCAATGATTGCCGGCCGGCAATCGTTGAAAATTGATACATAATTCCAATTTTCTTGAGGACCACAGCACAGCATGTGCCGTTATTTCACAAGATGCTGGAGACTGTTACTTACAGTCAAGTAAGGTATTTCATAATAATTCACAAGTTTTTTTTTATGTTTGCAAATGGTGTATACTAAACTGTGCACGATTAGTAAATATACACCCAACCAAAAAACAAAGCCCCCCCCCCTTCCCAAAAAAAAAAATAAATTTTGGTCTGATTCAAAAACTAACTGAGCACTTTTCAGTAAAATAACCATTAATCTTTTCTCCCCGTTTGGTGTGCATAATTGTCATGTTCTTAAAAGTTCAGTGAACAAAATAATTGTTTCAATGTAATGGTTAATAATATATTGGTCCACTTTCTCAATTGCAACTTTTTTTCAGCACCTTTGGACATAAATTGCTTAATTTCATCCATAAAATTGTTTAGCAAAATAGAGTGGCTGGATTCCTAGAGTTTCTCTATTGATTATTGGTTATTTCACCGAAAAGTGCTCAATAGTTTGTGAATTAGAACAAAAAAGTATAAGGAGGGACTTTCTTTTGGATTGGGTATATTGTTAAAATAGACTTTGTTTAGAAAATTGGTGTTGGGCCCAGTGTAACCAAAAATGACGGTAATGCCCTTGATATTAAATATTTAAAAATGACTCATTACTTAGTTTCTGGATCAGAGATTGTCAATTATGGTGTACTGGTAATTAACAGTTTTTCCTTTTGTTTGGACCTGCTGCTAGGTATTTCAGTTCAACAAACGAAAAAATGCAAATATGTAAGTATTAATTAATGTAACTAATAAATGTGACCTGTTTCAACAAAAACAAAAACAAGTCGCACACGCTGATTTTTGTACTATGACCGGATGAAATAAAATGGGGGTGAAAATTTAGTGAATTTAGTATTTGCAGTTTTGGGTGGATTTAGTGACCTTAATCTCTTATCTTTCACCGTGTTATTTTTGTTTATTTTGCAAGAACAAACATCGGTCAATTGGTAAAATCCTGCAATTCCTCTGATAAACCATGAAAACAAGAAAGTGCTCAAGTTTTCCTTTAGCTGAATGAAACCACCCATAATGAAATTAACATAACAATAATTCTGGTGTCAAATTTAAAGCTAAACGTTGTCCTCTTTCCATCTGTACCAGAAACTTAATCTCAACAAAATATGACTTGTTTATGGTTTTGTGAGAGTAGGTCACAAATGTGGAAATGTAAAACAGAAGTCAAAACAATAAAAATTTAGCCAATAAAAACCAAAAACTGTGGTGTGATTTGCGTTTTATTCATGCAGTGTTTATTTCTTGGCACAAAAACACAAAGTATTACAATTTAGACATAATTATGACTAAGTCACCAAGCCTTTGTTGGCACTCTTTTGCAAGGAATAACCTAACTCAGTAATTTAGTGATAAATAACACTTCAGGCTATGCATAGTGGAATGACACGATAAAGTTTGCGGTGGCACCATGTGACTAATATCTTTCACAAGTTGTGTAGGTTCTTAAAAGAACAACTTGGTTGGAAACCAAACGGTTCTTTTAAGAACCTACAACTCAAGAAAGATAGTCGCATGGTGCCACTATGAAAACATATTTCCTACATTTTTTATTTATTTATTGTTTTTTTTGTTTGTGGTGTTAACAAACAATATTTGTCTGAACAATGAGTGAAGTATGTAAATATCATTAATAATAATTATCACAGAACAATGCACTATGAATACATTAGCTAAATCAGCTATTTATTAACACTTTCCAGTTCCAGCCACTTCTGTAAGGCATAGCCCTCCTTACCACAGCATGCTCTATTAACCCTTTCATTACCAGCCAGTTATGGCAGAGATTACCCTTCTTTACCACAGTAATTAGGAGCCCAATGTCACTTCAGCACCAGTGGATTTTTCACAATTTCATTGAAGTGCGCCCTCACACGGCAGGAATAGACATTGTTTTAACTTTCTCATTTGTATGTAAAATGAGTATACAAAAGAGAGAAAACATTGTGCAAAAGCTAAATATTTGGATCAGTATTTACACTAAAGTAAAGTAATACAAATGGGTGATATTTCATGCAAATACGGTACAGGTATAAGATTTTGTTTCCATGTGAAAATACAACTTGGATGAGAGTTTGGTGGCTTGTTTTTGGTTTTATCTACTTGGAAATGAACCATTTACTTGTATTCAGTGTAAATACATCACAATCCATGCTAACACCCCCCCCCCCCCAATTCAATGTTGGTTTGGACTAATCTGCAGATTTTTTAAGTGTAAAAGCAAAACAATTAAATATTTGGATCAGTATTTACACTAAAGTAAAGTAATACAAATGGGTGATATTTCATGCAAATACGGTACAGGTATAAGATTTTGTTTCCATGTGAAAAACAACTTGGATGAGATTTTGGGGGAATTTTTTTGGTTGTATCTACTTTGAACTGAACCATTTACTTGTATTCAGTGTAAATACATCACAATCCATGCTAACACCCCCAATTCAATGTTGGTTTGGACTAATCTGCAGATTTTTAAGTGTAAAAGCAAAACAATTAAATATTTGGATCAGTATTTACACTAAAGTAAAGTAATACAAATGGGTGATATTTCATGCAAATACGGTACAGGTATAAGATTTTGTTTCCATGTGAAAAACAACTTGGATGAGATTTTGGGGGATTTTTTTTGGTTGTATCTACTTGAAATGAACCATTTACTTGTATTCAGTGTAAATACATCACAATCCATGCTAACACCCCCAATTCAATGTTGGTTTGGACTAATCTGCAGATGTTTAAGTGTAAAAGCAAAACAATTAAATATTTGGATCAGTATTTACACTAAAGTAAAGTAATACAAATGGGTGATATTTCATGCAAATACGGTACAGGTATAAGATTTTGTTTCCATGTGAAAAACAACTTGGATGAGATTTTGGGGATTTTTTGGTTGTATCTACTTGAAATGAACCATTTACTTGTATTCAGTGTAAATACATCACAATCCATGCTAACACCCCCCAATTCAATGTTGGTTTGGACTAATCTGCAGATTTTTAAGTGTAAAAGCAAAACAATTAAATATTTGGATCAGTATTTACACTAAAGTAAAGTAATACAAATGGGTGATATTTCATGCAAATACGGTACAGGTATAAGATTTTGTTTCCATGTGAAAAACAACTTGGATGAGATTTTTGGGGATTTTTTTGGTTGTATCTACTGTGAAATGAACCATTTACTTGTATTCAGTGTAAATACATCACAATCCATGCTAACACCCCCCCCCCCCAATTCAATGTTGGTTTGGACTAATCTGCAGATTTTTTAAGTGTAAAAGCAAAACAATTAAATATTTGGATCAGTATTTACACTAAAGTAAAGTAATACAAATGGGTGATATTTCATGCAAATACGGTACAGGTATAAGATTTTGTTTCCATGTGAAAAACAACTTGGATGAGATTTTGGGGTTTTTTTTTTGTTTGTATATACTTGGAAATTAACCATTTACTTTTATTCAGTTTAAATACATAAAAATCCATGCTAACACCCCCCCCCCCCCCCCCAATTCAATGTTGGTTTGGACTAATCTGCAGATTTTTAAGTGTAAAAGCAAAACATTTAAATATTTGGATCAGTATTTACACTAAAGTAAAGTAATACAAATGGGTGATATTTCATGCAAATACGGTACAGGTATAAGATTTTGTTTCCATGTGAAAACAACTTGGATGAGATTTTGGGGGATTTTTTTGGTTGTATCTACTTGAAATGAACCATTTACTTGTATTCAGTGTAACATACATCACAATCCATGCTAACACCCCCCAATTCAATGTTGGTTTGGACTAATCTGCAGATTTTTTAAGTGTAAAAGCAAAACAATTAAATATTTGGATCAGTATTTACACTAAAGTAAAGTAATACAAATGGGTGATATTTCATGCAAATACGGTACAGGTATAAGATTTTGTTTCCATGTGAAAACAACTTGGATGAGATTTTGGGGGATTTTTTTTGGTTGTATCTACTTGGAAATGAACCATTTACTTGTATTCAGTGTAAATACATCACAATCCATGCTAACACCCCCCCCCCCCCCAATTCAATGTTGGTTTGGACTAATCTGCAGATTTTTTAAGTGTAAAAGCAAAACAATTAAATATTTGGATCAGTATTTACACTAAAGTAAAGTAATACAAATGGGTGATATTTCATGCAAATACGGTACAGGTATAAGATTTTGTTTCCATGTGAAAAACAACTTGGATGAGATTTTGGGGTTTTTTTTGGTTGTATCTACTTGGAAATGAACCATTTACTTGTATTCAGTGTAAATACATCACAATCCATGCTAACACCCCCCCCCCCCCCAATTCAATGTTGGTTTGGACTAATCTGCAGATTTTTTAAGTGTAAAAGCAAAACAATTAAATATTTGGATCAGTATTTACACTAAAGTAAAGTAATACAAATGGGTGATATTTCATGCAAATACGGTACAGGTATAAGATTTTGTTTCCATGTGAAAAACAACTTGGATGAGATTTTGGGGGATTTTTTTTGGTTGTATCTACTTGGAAATGAACCATTTACTTGTATTCAGTGTAAATACATCACAATCCATGCTAACACCCCCCAATTCAATGTTGGTTTGGACTAATCTGCAGACTTTTTAAGTGTAAAAGCAAAACAATTAAATATTTGGATCAGTATTTACACTAAAGTAAAGTAATACAAATGGGTGATATTTCATGCAAATACGGTACAGGTATAAGATTTTGTTTCCATGTGAAAAACAACTTGGATGAGATTTTGGGGATTTTTTTGGTTGTATCTACTTGAAATGAACCATTTACTTGTATTCAGTGTAAATACATCACAATCCATGCTAACACCCCCAATTCAATGTTGGTTTGGACTAATCTGCAGATTTTTTAAGTGTAAAAGCAAAACAATTAAATATTTGGATCAGTATTTACACTAAAGTAAAGTAATACAAATGGGTGATATTTCATGCAAATACGGTACAGGTATAAGATTTTGTTTCCATGTGAAAACAACTTGGATGAGATTTTGGGGATTTTTTTGGTTGTATCTACTTGAAATGAACCATTTACTTGTATTCAGTGTAAATACATCACAATCCATGCTAACACCCCAATTCAATGTTGGTTTTGACTACTCTGCAGATTTTTTAAGTGTAAAATCAAAACAATTAAATATTTGGATCAGTATTTACACTAAAGTAAAGTAATACAAATGGGTGATATTTCATGCAAATACGGTACAGGTATAAGATTTTGTTTCCATGTGAAAAACAACTTGGATGAGATTTTGGGGATTTTTTGGTTGTATCTACTTGAAATGAACCATTTACTTGTATTCAGTGTAAATACATCACAATCCATGCTAACACCCCCAATTCAATGTTGGTTTGGACTAATCTGCAGATTTTTAAGTGTAAAAGCAAAACAATTAAATATTTGGATCAGTATTTACACTAAAGTAAAGTAATACAAATGGGTGATATTTCATGCAAATACGGTACAGGTATAAGATTTTGTTTCCATGTGAAAAACAACTTGGATGAGATTTTGGGGATTTTTTGGTTGTATCTACTTGAAATGAACCATTTACTTGTATTCAGTGTAAATACATCACAATCCATGCTAACACCCCAATTCAATGTTGGTTTGACTAATCTGCAGATTTTTAAGTGTTAAAGCAAAACAATTAAATATTTGGATCAGTATTTACACTAAAGTAAAGTAATACAAATGGGTGATATTTCATGCAAATACGGTACAGGTATAAGATTTTGTTTCCATGTGAAAAACAACTTGGATGAGATTTTGGTGGATTTTTATTGGTTGTATCTACTTGAAATGAACCATTTACTTGTATTCAGTGTAAATACATCACAATCCATGCTGACACCCCCAATTCAATGTTGGTTTGGACTAATCTGCAGATTTTTTAAGTGTAAAAGCAAAACAATTAAATATTTGGATCAGTATTTACACTAAAGTAAAGTAATACAAATGGGTGATATTTCATGCAAATACGGTACAGGTATAAGATTTTGTTTCCATGTGAAAAACAACTTGGATGAGATTTTGGGGCAATTTTTGTGGTTGTATCTACTTGGAAAAGAACCATTTACTTGTATTCAGTGTAAATACATCACAATCCATGCTAACACCCCCCCCCCCCCAATTCAATGTTGGTTTGGACTAATCTGCAGATTTTTAAGTGTAAAAGCAAAACAATTAAATATTTGGATCAGTATTTACACTAAAGTAAAGTAATACAAATGGGTGATATTTCATGCAAATACGGTACAGGTATAAGATTTTGTTTCCATGTGAAAAACAACTTGGATGAGATTTTGGGGTATTTTGTTTGGTTGTATCTACTTGGAAATGAACCATTTACTTGTATTCAGTGTAAATACATCACAATCCATGCTAACACCCCCCCCCCCCCAATTCAATGTTGGTTTGGACTAATCTGCAGATTTTTAAGTGTAAAAGCAAAACAATTAAATATTTGGATCAGTATTTACACTAAAGTAAAGTAATACAAATGGGTGATATTTCATGCAAATACGGTACAGGTATAAGATTTTGTTTCCATGTGAAAAACAACTTGGATGAGATTTTGGGGATTTTTTGGTTGTATCTACTTGAAATGAACCATTTACTTGTATTCAGTGTAAATACATCACAATCCATGCTAACACCCCCCCCCCCCCAATTCAATGTTGGTTTGGACTAATCTGCAGATTTTTTAAGTGTAAAAGCAAAACAATTAAATATTTGGATCAGTATTTACACTAAAGTAAAGTAATACAAATGGGTGATATTTCATGCAAATACGGTACAGGTATAAGATTTTGTTTCCATGTGAAAAACAACTTGGATGAGATTTTGGGGGATTTTTTTTGGTTGTATCTACTTGGAAATGAACCATTTACTTGTATTCAGTGTAAATACATCACAATCCATGCTAACACCCCCCCCCCCCCCCCAATTCAATGTTGGTTTGGACTGTAATCTGCGGCTTGTCCGACCATTCCCAACATTGAACGGGGGGGGGGGGGGTTTGAAGGCAAATAGTATAGATTTACAATCAAGTGATGTGGTATTTCTCAAAGCAAGGAACTATGCACATAGGGTGTGCACATTGTTTACAGATCATCTTTGTTTGTTTTCGCCTGCCTAATTTTCGGTTACTGCAAACAATGCAGTCGCGTTTCTTTCCATTGGGGGTTTTGCCAGGATAGTGCTGTTGCCCTGTCAACTCAATAGGAATATGGTATCTCAATTGACTTGTTGCGTTACGTTCCCAACCCAACAGCAAGCCCTGTACAATCCCTATACGAAAATCAAGATTACTGACATTTTTGTTCCCTGCTATGCTGGTGAATATTACTCTGCTATTGACAATACAGATATTCAGCATATGGAAAAAACTCTTTTCCACCATTTCAAGCTTCTGTGTGTATGATTGTAGTACTGAAAACATTGGTTGGCAAGATCAGTTCCACCCATGTTTTTGTTGTAATCTTCAATACAATTGGGCTTCATAACATCAAAAAATCCACTTGTGCTTTTATTACACCGAATTTGCTTTTTGGACAAATCAGTGTTGCCTACATTAGTTAAAAGTGTTACAGATTTTTGTCTTGCCAAACGATACACAATTGCCCACCTTTCACCAAAAAATGGGTCATCTCCTTTCTTCATTTTATGGTTTTTGGGTTTGCGGCCTGGGGTATTCCTGTGTAGTGTAACGAACAGTTCCACAACATCCGAATCCTAGTTTAGCAAGTTTAGCTACAAGAGCTGGGCTAGTATAGTAATTATCACAATATATTACGTGTCCCTTATTCTCAAGTCCATGGACCAGATCAATGACGACTTTTCCTGCAACTGTTGGGTTTGGTGGATGGCAGTCTGATGAATTGAAATCTACGTCTGCATCACAAACAGTTTGGGTGTCGTCGGCTCCTGTGTACAGTTTCCAAGCACACGTGTATCCTGTTTTGGACTCGTTCAGGGAGAAGGCTTTAATACCCGTTTGATAGGTTTGTTAGGCATGTACTGAACAAAACTCAAGCGTCCCTTGAATTTCAACATACTCTCGTCTGGAGACAGATTCTGCGCAGGGTTATACAGGTTGAGAAACTTCTGGACGAGGACTTCTATCAAGGGCCGAACTTTGGAAAGTTTGTCCCGTTTAGCCAAGGCTCTCACGAGGAATTTGGTTATTTGAGATGTGGAGGAATCGAAGAATTGAACTGAACCGATTATGGGACATGATCGACGGATAGAATGGGATGTGAAGAATTTCAGATGTCGACCAGTACATCTTGTATTGAGAGGATTTGTTTATGCCCATAGCAATGAGAAGTGCCACAAATGCCATCATTTCTGGAATGTTGGTTGGGTGCCAGGAGAATTGTTCATCAGGAATTGATTCTATTGTTTGCTGCGCATAGCGATTAGTCTCGTCGACGAGCATATTCCACACAAGTTGACAAAAATACAGCTTGAAGATCTCTACTGCCGACAGTGTGGCAAAGTCGCCGGTGGGGCCAGAATTTCCAGTGAACTGCACAGTCCCACACTCGTAATGGTCTCGTCGTTCCCAACCAGATCGGAAATCTAACTTTCCTGTCGTCCTCCTTGATCTCGGTCGGCTATCACCTTGGTAGGTCGGCTGCAACAGAAAAACAAGGCAAAGGAGGATTAATCTCGATCATACATTTGTAAATACAATATCTCAATGCTACTTTGCTGCATGTGCACACAGGCCACACGGGGTCATGCGCAAAATGAATATTGTGCTGAGAAACAACATGGCAGATTCCATCCACTCTCCAAAACTCGTTATCGATAAATTTTCGTTTTAATGTGGGATTGTGAATGTGAATTCCCCCAACTTCTTGCATAATACTAAGAGTGCATTTTCAGCCTGTTAACGCTAAACAGCACGACCGGCTATGGGTAAATGTTAAAATTTCTATGCTATATCTATACATCAACTTGCTGTTTCAATGAATACAAATATTACCCCAACAAACTACTAATAATTGTACATTTTCACTTGACGTTTTTGACCCAGTCCAGGGGGTGGGATTTGGTCAATCCTATTAAAAGGGATCCATTTTCTAAATTTACATTACTCAACTCCAACAGTTCTAACGCTATTTACGCTATAGGTATAGCCTAGGAAAATAAGTGAATTACGTTAATTTGCATTGCCATTGGGCCAGGAAGAGTAACGTTAACTGTTATTAATATTAGTTATTCATTTTTACTGTGATTTTGGCCTACCTCTTCAAGTTCAACGTCGTCGTCGTCGTCATCCATTACCGTCATCTGATTCTGAGCCACTGTCTGCCAAAATCTCAGCCAAAATGTCATCATTTATGTCCGTTTCCATCATGATTGCAACTAAATTCAACTGACCGTTGTGGAAGCGAGTGGACGCTATAGCACCAAAAACCACAAAGTGACGCACTTTTCTTTTCATAAACTTTTATACACTGCATTCCTGTCAATAGAGGGCGCCAACCCCAAAACAACTCAAGCATTTTCCGGTGGTGATTTAAGTCGCCGTGGTCGTCAAGGGCATGCCGATTCCCGGCACCTTTAGAGCCCACGGGAAGGAAGCGTATCACAACAAAGGCTCTTTTAGAGCCCGTGGGATCGAAAGGGTTAATGTGAAGGCAACTAATAAACAAGTCGCACAGGCTGATTTTGCGCTATGACCGGATAAAATAAAAACGGGGGTGAAAATGTTTTGAATTTTGTATTTGCAGTTTTGTTTGGACTTGGTGGCATTAATCTCTTATCTTTCACCCAGTTTTTTTTCCGTGCAATTCCTCTGATAAACCATGAAAAACAACAAAAAATGCTCAATTTTAAAATGTGTTTATCTCAAAAGTGGTTTTCCTTTAGCTGAACGAAACCACCCGTACTAAAATTAACATAATAATTCTGGTGTCAAATTAAAGCTAAACGTTGGCAGTTAACACAAGCAATATTTGTCTGAACTTCAATGAGTCAAGTATGTAAAAAATAATGAATAACAATTATCGTAAAACAATGCACTATGAATACAGTAGCTAAATCAGCTATTTTATTAACCATTTTCAGTACCAGCCTTTGCAAGGCAGTAGCATAACACCTCCTTACCACAGCATGCTTTGGTATACTTTATTGGCGCATCCCATTATGTTGTGCAGATTGTGGTTGAGCAATTCATTTTTGAACCACATACACAGGGCAATAAGAAATGCAACATGGTCTGTAGTCACTCTGTGGAATGAGAAATAAAAAAATGTCAGTAGAGAGGCACCTAATTTACCTGTATCGCATCTTCCACGATTCGAATTCGCTTGCCCCGATTTCCCTTCCTGTCTCTGCTGCTCAGTTGTCAAAATGATTTGCCACCGACGAATAGTAGTACACTGTATAATTGCACCCCAGTATATATAGGCAGCGGAATGCAATGGGCATGCATTGTGCACACGTGCAATATTCAAAAGGGACGCCTAGGCTGGTCCCTTTAAAGTGAACGGTTTACCACTTTACCATATACTTTTCCCCCAACCCCATTAGAAACATGCACACGGTCTACCATTTGGTATCTCTAGTAAGATTTTGAGAGTCTTTAAAATAGTCTTTTTTTACTTTAAAATGGTAAACCGTCAACCTTTACCGTTTGTTTTCGCGTAACCCTGGTGACATCCAATCACCGTCAGGCGCTCGTATTGGGCACTCAGGAATGTTTGAATATTTACAAGCATCCACTATAATGACAGATGTTTCACATTGAAGGTTTTTCTTTTGAGAGAATGGAAGACTTGTGTGAGACTTATGTAAGACTGTTAGGACAATAAAGTTAATTTAACCCAATTCGTGGATTATTGGTAAAGTATATTGTCGGTTAATCATTTCAACCGATCAAAATAATGCCATGATCGGCTAATTTTACACATAAATAGAGCAGTCGTAGCAGACTGTAGTCACAACGCATTTGGACATGTTGCTAGCATGCCGCTTCCGTCTTAGATATCTACCGAGACCTACTTCGTACGATGTGGCAAATGTTGTGGTACACAGAAGGGATTCAGGACGCGTTTGCAACTGATGTACATAATTTTCTCCCTATGATATCATTGTATATTGTTTGTATTCATGTTTTTTCTTTGTTTCCGCGCCTTGAGCGCCCAGCAGGGTGGATATGTGCGCGCTACAAATGTTTATTATTATTATTATTATTATTATTATTTGATATTATTGTTATTATTTTATATTATTATTATCATTTGATACTATTATTTACTCTGCTTATCTACAGAAGTCGG
>CM055824.1:38096584-38153098 GCA_029582265.1 Zoroaster sp. YZ-2022 | reverse complement strand
CAGAAAAGGTCAAATACATTTTGAAATATTTTTCATTAACTATATAATGTTCCAAAATGTCAATTTACCTATTCGGGTTGTTGAGATATGTTTTTTTAAATATTAAATTTTGACTTGGTTTGGACAGGAAGTAAACAAATTAGTCACCTTTTGTAAATATATTTTGAAAATTTAACGATCTGTACAATGGTACAAAATGTAAATTTTACCTGTGGTTGTTGAGATATGATTTTTTAAATATTAAAATTTTTGGTTATCGAATTGATATCTGATGACCTAATCATGACGTCACAACTCGTGTTTCATCTACGTGAAGTTCTAAGTATATGCCAAAGTTTGAAGTTCATGTGAAAAGTATGTATTTTTAGACAATCTATCCGGAAAGAAGAAGAAAAAAGAAAGAAAAAAACGAAAAAAAATAGGTGTTTCGGTCATCCGAACCTAATAAAGATTTATAGCGCACATATCCACCTGCTGGGGCCTCAAGGAAAGAAAAAAACATGAATACAAACAATATCAATGATACATAGGAAAAAAAAAGGGAAAAAAAAAAAAAAATTATGTCCGAGATACATGTACCTACAATTAAAAATATACATCATTTTTAAAGGGAGTGACATAAGATGAGTTTTAAGCACGACTAAATCTGGTTATACAGTGACAAGATTTGAGTTTAGTTGAAAAATGATTCCAGAGTCTCGGAGCTGCGACAGAAAACGACCTATCCCCCAGTTCCGTTTTGAAGTTGGTTCCTTAGGAGTGACATGTTGCTGGGAAATTGCGTGATGGAGTGTAGACTTTAAGCAGTTCAGAAATATAAATTGAGACAATGTTATTGATTTGTGAACAATTAGCATAAGTTTAAAAACAATTTCTCGGAAACAGGAAAGTGCAGTTTTTCAAGATTGGCGTGATATGGATGACATTCTGGACAAAGTCACAACACGAGCTGCTGTGTTTTTATAAAGCGAAGACAGATATTTGATTCTGCGAGACCAAGGAGAGCATTCCGTTATCAGCCTTGATGTGACAAACGCATGTATAATTTGTTCAGCAGCACTTTTATTCAAGTATTTCCTAATTCGGCTATATTTCTGTTTGAAATGATGATAGGGAACAATGTTGAATATTGGTTTTAAAGTCATTGTCGAGTCAAATATAACAATTACATGCATGTAATGAGGGCCGGGTTTTTGCAGTCCCCAAATTGTAATAAATGGAAGAGAAACTTTAGACAATTTGACGGGGATCCAAATAGAACAAATTCTGTTTTTCATCGTTCAATTTCGGGAAATTGTGTCTCACCCAACTTCGAATCTCTTGAATACATTTCCCCAGTGTAATGCAGGAATCAGCAGGTTCTTGAAGATTTAAGTAATTAAAGCTGCGTGTCATCAGCGTAAACTGGTAATTAATTATATTAAAAATGATATCACGAACTGGAAAGGTATAAACAGTAAACCACTGTGGGCGACACAGAGCCTGGGGTCAGAATAGTCAAGAATAACAGGCCCCGGAGATAGCGTTCCCAATCAAACATGCTGAGGCCATTTAAAGGTGGGACTTTCACCAATCCAGGGCTGTGTCATGTATTCCAAGATGATATTGAAGGCGGAGAGAAGGATTTGATCGACCGTTCAAAAGCGGCGCTTAAGTCTAACAAACTAATGCAGGGTTTTCCCCCATCCATGGGAGATAAAATGTCATTGTTGACGGGAAAAAGAGCAGTTTCGTTCCATGAAATGGTTTTAGGTGACCAAATGTGTCCGACAGGTTAGCAGAACATGGTCCAAAACTTCCTTGTCAAATTGGGTTTCTTTAGAGTGGTTTAAATGAGCAACCTTCTGCTATTAGGGGAAAAAACTGGAAGAAAGAGATCTGTTTACAATAATTGTGATATACTTAAAACACATCAATATTTTGTTTTATTAGTTGGATGGATCAAGTTCAATGATTTTGATGGCGATTTCATGATGATTTCTTGATCTCCGTAACACTAGTAGGCTCAAAACATGGACAGTCTACATTGTGGATCCTTGCGTTTGGTGTTTGTCATGAATGGGAAAAGAAGACGGATATTCTCAATTTTTTTGACAAAAAGTTTGAAAAACATTGAGGTCCTGGTCGGAGTGTGTAGATGGGCTTTGGGGCTTTGGGTTTATGAAGAAACTTTCAACAATGTTAGAGTTTTTTTGATCAAAGCTATCTTTCACAAGAGATGAGAGAGTTATTTTTTCCTGGTTAATCATGTTCTTCACAATATCACGTTGGTTACAGTATTCTTGCGACGTACTCCAAGTTTCCCCTTGTCCGCCCTCTTCGCTCAAGCAGCACGGATATCATCATTGAACCAGGATTATGAGTTTAAAGTTCGAGTTTTTGCGGAGCATGATCATCCAAGATGTTACGGATGGGAGATTCAAAAGACTGACACAAGAATCCAGCTTACCATCTTCAAGGTTTACATTTTCCAGTTGAGATTCAACATCATGACATAAATCTTAATAATATTTACTTTTTCCAGTGGCGAGTAGTTACAGAAATGGTAGGTATGGGAGGTTTTTTTACACCAACCCTACCATGATTGCATATAATGATCAGATAATCCAGGATGAATAGTTATATTCGTGATAAGAGTGTGAAGTATTTTCCCGCGTTATCTTGAGGTCAAGTCAGTGACCATACCGATGAGTAAGTGCTGTGATGTGTGCTGTATAAGTCCATGAGCAGAGAGAGATCTTAAAACTGGATTTGTGCATAATTGTTTGAAATTATGTCCATATGGGAATGTTAAAATCATGGTTAAAATAATGTCAGATGGGTGTAAGAGATAATCAACAATTAATTTGTCAAATCCCTGCAGAAAACTGGAGAAGTTGGCAAGGTTACCATCAACATCCCTTTCTGGTCGATAACACAGCACAAGGCGAAATAGATCTAGAGTTGCACGTTACCACCAGCATGCAGAGATTCAAATGTTAGGGTAGTCAATGTTAACACTTTTCATGCTGGATAGATAAACTGGACCTAAAGAGTAGCAACCCCTCCACCGGTCTTTATTGGTCTGTGGATATGATGGAGAGAGTAGCCAGCAGGAGTCACATTCACGGGGTGGCAAGTCATCATTAGGTTTAAAAACCATGTCTCGGTTATGGCAAATAAGATCTCAAATTGTTTTGAAGTACAAAGTCAAATAAATCATCTGATTTGTTACATATGGATTGAGTATTTAAGATACAGAGAGCTGGAAGTTTAGGGGACTCAATGAACAGATTTGGAGTTGAAGTTATGCCACAATGTTGCTTTGTTGATGTATGAGTTCACTGCTCAGCTGGTAAGGCTGGAGTGTGTTGTGTAAGTCTGTCCATTCTACGGCGACCAGCTTTTTACCTCTATGTGTGCGGCGGTATGTTCGAAGGCTGATATAGCAAGTATTCCAAGACAGTCTAATTGACTCAATGATGAATAAGATAAAAGCTACATCAGTACACATGTGAGCATTGCGAAGATTGAGAAGTTCATTGCGGCCAGGAAATTTTATGGAGCTTGAGTATGCGTTTGTGGGTGTGTTGATCAGTGTTTCAGGTCCAGGGTCAGTCGGTTTATGTCACCAGAAATTATGAGTCCCAGGGTGAAAGGAGGGCAGATGAATTATCATAGTATGATATAGGACGTCTCAAGAATTTAAGATGGCGGATTTTAGTTGAACAATCTGTAGGTTGCATCTTGTAGCCATCTACTGATGAGTCATTGAGACACAATATCTGGATAGCAGGAGTAGAATAAACAGGATGTAGACCTCCCATTGTCTGATCACAAAGTTATTGATCCAAACAAAAGGTTTGTGGTCAAGCTCACAGTTATAATCTCTAGCTACAGGTTATAATCTAAATCAGAGCTGACTGCACAAATTAAATGAAGATCCAAAATGTGCACACACTGAACAGTAAAAATGTCTGCACAGACAGACAAAAAACTACAGTTTTCACTTATTATAAGAAAACAAATGTAACAAACATTTCACATAAAACGTCCAGTAGATTCCAGGTATAATAAGAACCAATTAGTATAAAAATTAAGACAAAATTTGTAGCCACACAAAACACTTACTTAGTACAAAACTGGAGAGCTGTTATGAGTGGTTGCTTAGAAAAAATAATGAGCTTAGCTCATTATGCCAACGGAAATGAAACACGCCTATTAGGTTTGGGCAGTTCCAGCGGGTGTACCCAATTGTACCCGATTCCAAATTGAGAATCGGAACTGGTGTAGTTCCAATCTTTTAAAGAATCGGGCACTGTAGGCGTCAGTTCTGGAGCTGAGAGCTTTAAATACCTGATTCCTAGAGTCATGTCTCCGGTAAAATACCTGATCTCTATGAGCCGTTGCTCTAGGCTAATAATTGGATCTGTATGACCAACTTCAGTCAGTCAACAAACCTGATTCTCTTTGATGAATTGGTATGTGATGGGAGGTTGCTGTAAGCGCCCTGGTTCGGTCAAGGCTAGTGTAGAGCCCAAGTTCTATGTGCACAAAACTAATTTGTTCATAAGACTTTTGAATTTGTAAATTTTTTAAATTTATTTGGAAAAAAACTCAATTATAATTTTAATACTGTTTTAACAATACATGCTTTATCGCCTACACAAAGATCTGGCAAGCTTCAATTGCTGCACACCACAGTGACTCTCATCCAGACGGCCTCTTTATTCTGTACACCTACAAAATCTCTACAGAGTGCACTTGCACAGGCTGGGTCAACACCTGGGCCAAGGACACAATGGAACAAAAGTGGACCGAGTCCCAGTCCAGGCTAAGTGGGATTTTATACCAACTCCAACCACTAAGCCTCTGGGACATGACCTGCACAGGTCTTCCTGGGTGTGCCTAAATCATGCCAAAGCAGGGCATGGTCGATTCAAGCACAACATGCTCAACATGGGTCTCACTGAATCGGCTAACTGCCCTGTGGAGCAGAAGACCAAACTGCAGACCACACACTATCGAGGTCTGTTAATCCTACAAGTGCCCCTGACGTGACTCTCTAACCAATCTTGACGATAGAGCCATTGTACGGCTCTCTCACAACCAACTCCAACTGTAATTTTTATGTGGTAAAGACATACGCTATAACAATAAAGATGATGAACTGAGCGGTATCAAGATATGGAGTGAAGCCCAGGGAACAGACATTGTTTCATCGTGTAGACCCTCTTTACCTGTGGATGTGTTTGCATGGAGGGAGATATTGATGAAACCAAATGATGGTATCACGCAAACATTGAGGGCCTCCTCTCTGCATGTGATGGTAGGTATCTCTTGCAATCCTCGATTCGAGATGTCCAACCACCACACAGAGAGGAGGTGTTGTACAGTTGCTTCACAGGCTGCCAACACTTGGTACAGCCTGGTGTTGGTGCGTACGCAGGTGGCTAAAGAGGCACAGCACATGTACGATTAGCCGGAGTTTGGACTTGAGCCTCAGCCTGCCGCTCCGCAGCTCTCTCCTTTCTCTTCCTCCGTTTCCCTGCCATTCTTTCCACTTGCTTCCTTTCTAGTGATTGCACTCCGTCTTGGCATATTGAACGCCAGGCATAGCGATCTTCAGCCTGGTCTTCGCAGGTTCTGGGGGTCAATGCATAACTGTTTTAATGTGGTGCTTTAAGGCAGTTCTTTATAGCGTTTTTTCTGGACCGCCAACAGCACGTTTACTGGAAGGTTGTGAGTTCGCCGTACAATGCCTGCTTTGAAGTCGAGAATCTGGCATCCTCAGACATGACCTGACCAGCGAAGGGCTGCTTTGGCAATCATTGCCTCAATACTGATGGTGTTTTGCACGTTATAATGACACTGGTATTTGTTTTACGGTCCTCCCCACCGAATGCGCAGTTTACGTTGGTGAAAGCGCTCCAGGTCCTTATGATATTCCTTCTGTACGGCGTCCAAGCTTCAGACCATCAATTTGGTTGATGTTTTCAAATATCGTTGGTCAAATACTCTTCTGCTTATGGAGGTATTGGCCATACGAAGATGATGCATTATTTTCCGTTTTGAGATATCATTGTCAATGATGGCATTTTTGACATTACACTTCCCAAATAGGTAAAGTTGTTAACTACCTCCAAAACCTCATCATGTATGGTAATAGGACATGCGAGGAGCTCCAAGAGTCAGTTGAACCATAATGTTGGTCTTAGCAATGTTGAGACAGACAGTCCGAATCGTTCATAGGCTTAAAAATCGGATCCAGTATGACCTGAATGTCTTCTCGTAATTAAGGTTGGATCATACAGTCGTTTCATATTGCAGCTCTTAGTGATTGTATTGAGCGTGACCAAGTTGTCTTTGCTTGCAGTATTCTCAGCATGTTCAAGAATATTATATAAACGGGTAGCGAGAAAAGAAAAATTGGCCACGTCGGATTCGAACCGCGACTTCTCGAATACCGTAATGAGCGCTCTATCAACTGAGCTAACCAGCCGCTTTTTTATGGGCGGTCCACTTATGCCAATTATCTATTGTTCCATAACCAGGCCAGAGGCCAAACGCACATCTGCTGAGGGCCAGGATCAAGCCCCTGTCAGATGGAAACAACCCGTAACGGCAGTAGCGGGATCACACAACTTGGGACACAAGCCTTTACGTGGTTGTACACAAAGTAGATTTATAGGAGAAACTGACCTCAATATTATGAGTAAACGGGCAGCGAGCAAAGAAAAATTGGCTTACGCTGGACTCGAACCCGCGACCTCTCAAATACTGCATGAGCGCTCTTGCAGTACCAACTGAGCTAACCAGCCCTTATAGTTGGTGGGTGGTCCATTTGTGCGAATTATTTATTGCTCTATGTTCAGAGGTTTGTACACAAATTTCCCAGTGGAGCATACAGAGTCTCTTTAGAATTCCCCTGTGGAGACCAATTGTTCTTGCCTTTCCCTTTTGTTATAGGGACTCCACAAGGAGCGAAAGTAAGAGCACTTCTTGTGAGGCTGTGTGTATATACATTGTACTGGGATATGTAACTTTTACATGTAGTGTACTGCATCCACATACTTAATTCCTTTTGAGACTTTCTTGTTTATAAGATAATATTTCTTTAAAATTTCATCAGATGCTAGCATAGACTATTTTAAAATGATGAAATTATAAAAGTACAAAAGAGCTAAAGGAGTCAGTACGGTCTTTGTGATTTTGATCAACCTGTTGGCCAGACTATAATGAAAAAGAAGTTTTTGACTAGTCCGCCGCCGTCTTAACTGCATGGGGACAAAATACCAAAGCGACCTGAGCAGCCGGACCTCTGTAACTTATTCCGAAATTGGCAATTATAGGTAGGTGCTGGTGCAGTATATCTAGATGGAGACACATCTTGTGTTTAAGGGTGGATCCATGAATTCAAGAGGAGGGGCATGTATCACCCTCACAAATCTATTGGTTCTAAAGGCCAATGCTCTCACAATCTGGCCCAAAACATCAAGTGTAAATGTATATATAATCACGTGTTTACATCTGAAAATGATTCATCAACCTGTTGTTTTGATATGAGACACGTACTTGGTATGTTGTAAAAGTCGTTGTACATGATTGTATTTTTATGTGTGCTGCTGCCCACTGTAAATAATTCGGCCCACGTTTAAGGGGAAACAAAGCATTACCGGAAGTAGCTCCGAATTAAGCGCGGACGGTAATCCAAACCGAGCCTGACCACTGGTAGTATGAGGGGACAGTACCAGCGCACTGTACTATCGAATCATGCTACGAACATGTTGGTGGTTTTTGGACTGGAATTAAAATTTTATAGTATTAAAGGATATCAAGATAGTTCATGCAAGTGGAGTGAGATTTGGAACTCTAGTAATATAAATCGTTTTCAAAAGCTGTCAATACAAATTGACATATGAAAATATTTCTGCTTTAATTTTCTGCAATTTCTTTGAGCAACAAATCTTAAGTAAGACCAATTGTGGTGACACCATGGTAAATTCTCTATTGAGTAGTAATTTAGTTCTGAAAAGAACTGAGGTTACAACGCTGCTGCTTACAGTCCGCTGCAGGATCACGTGATGACAGAGGATGCTGGAGGATTAGTGCGTTGAAGAGAGGTGGTGAGAGGAGCATATGCTCACTCGAACTAAAATCAGTTGTTAACATGCACAGGATGAAGGAGGGTGGTTAATAATAATAATAAGTGTGGACTTACATAGCGCACGTATCCACCAACTGGAGTGGTGCTCTGTTATGCATTATATTATTACCCTGCTCATAAGGCCTGGCAAATCATTCCTGAAACCATCCCAGCTCCTGGGGAGTATACATACAGCCCACCATGCCAGCACAGCAGCGCACAGGGGGCTAATCAACCAACTCTGCCCTCACAGGTACCCATTTCTAACCTCGTGTGGAGGAGAAGCTAATTATGGTTGTTACATAAGTGTCTTGCTCATGGACATTAGCTGGCATGGCCGATTCGAACCTTACGTCCTGCTGCTAACACCAGAACTTGAGTCCGGTAAGCTAGACTGCTCGGCTACGACACTCCACAATTTAGATATCCCTCAGTCTGGGGGTGGGTTGTGTACTTTTGATATAGAAGATCCTTCGGTCCGTGGTAGTAGTCGCCAAATATCGCCACATGTCCCAGAACAGTAATCGATCTCGATGGCCTCTCTGCAACGGCGCAACCCAGGATTTTTGTCTTAGGGGGCTCAAAGAGAACAATACATTGTCACAAATCAACTAGGCCTAGTATGTATATGTACGTATGTATGTAATTTTGGGTTGTATATGTATGTATAATAGGTATGGATGGATCTTCCCATTAGGAACTCGGTACCTCCCATGGAGGGGCATAAACGCTAAGCTGGCAAGAGCCAATCTCACTCACACACAAACATTAGTGTATCGTCTATAATTACGAACTGCACAAATCAATCAATTGTGATTCAGTAACTACCTACTTTCCATCAATGGCAGCAAATTCCATGAACAAGGGGCGGCAAACCCAGATCCCAATACCGGTAATCTTTTTCTTTTTGTTGTTGCTAAAACGGTGTCACATAATAATTATTTATATCAGATTACTGTTAACAAACAAAATTAAAAACCCTAACCTGGGCAATATGTATGTGATGTGTAATTTGAAAGGGTAGGATTGGCAGGCCTTTTAATGCCCTGCACATAGCCGAGTTAAAGAAAATTTGGGAGAAAAGGAAGCAACATTACGATAAAATAAGATTGGACCAATGTTGCACCGAGTGACAGGTTCTATGCATATTCATTATACAAACATCTAAAATAAATCATAGTCAGGTAAACAAAATGTATGGCTACTTTTTCCTTACACTTGTCTCATTGGCATTCCTTGAAAAGGAAAAACACTTAAATTTGAAAAATGCTGAACCAGCGTAAAATATATTTTAGCCCGGACAAATTCTGGCACGTTGGTTTCAAAATGTTTATGTTATTGTTGCAAATTTAAACAATTGAGAAAAGTGAGATTCTCATGAGACATAATAAAATAATTTTGGCAGAAAGAAGAAAAATGCGAGTGGCAATAGATGAAAAGAAATCCACCCTTTCCCTCCCCCCTCTCTCTCTCATTTTTCCCTTCTTTAACCCTTTCTTTCTTTCGTGGGACCTCTCTGGGGGGCTCAAGCCCCTGCCCTTTTGGCTTAAAGTGCCGTTGCCTCTCTGATGCGTCTGGGGTGCCATGTGTCGATGGGTGTGTGATTAGTTGAGCTGCCTGCCATGTCGATTTGGTGGTCCTGATTTGGGAGTGCTGGCGATGGCTGATTTCTCAAAATTCTCTCTGCGGCCGTGTGCTCGGTGTTCTTTCAGTCTCGTAGGGAGATCTCTGTCCTGTGTTCGTCTGATGGGAGACTTTCACACACCTCACAGGGGATCCGGTATACTCCCGCTCTGGTTGCTGGGATCCGGTTTATCCTTGTGGGTGTGGAGAAGTCCTTCAAGTTTGCTCAGTGGGCCTGAGTGGGTACACTCTGGATGCTATATTAGCATTTATTCTTATGTGAAAAAAATTGTAATTTGAATTTCATAGTTTGTTGATAGGTGGCTGCCAGACCTGTGGGTCAATTTAAAAATAAAATGTTTTGTGTGTAGAATTGGAAGCACATATTGTCAAATAAAAATAATAATGGATTATGAAATATCACGGAATTTCCTCATTCTTTTTGCACGTCATTTATTTGTTGAACCTTTTGGTTGAAACCCTCAGACGTGAGCGTCTCCTCGTGAACCTATATAGATTGAACCGCACACTTGGTTTGTTGAACTGTAAACAACCTTTTGCAGAGCCATATACGCACTACCGAAATGAAATAGAAAAGATGTGTGCCTTGATATTCCAAAAATTAATTAAATGGTACCATTTGGAGGGACTAAATCTGTCATGTTATGTTTTCTACTTAATGTTAAGCCATAGATCCCGTACTAGATTATCCCCAACCCCCAGGTATTCTGGCTAGGAACCTTCTCACTTTTTTGAAACATGCCCTTATCATCAAAATACATCATGCATTTTCGTTTTCATATTCAGCACTTATGGCCTGTACTTGACATGGAGTAATTTTGCCCATTTGAAGAGGTGAGGAAGTTTCCAACAGTGCTGAATTTTTTCCCAAAAGTGCCCATTGGAGGATTTTGGAGAGTTTGGGGTGGTTTAGGGTTATTTGATTAGACTAGATTATTTAAGTAATGCACGTACAAAGAACCAAGAATGCTTATTATGGAAGAGGGATACCCCATTTTTTTCTTGTTCGTAGCAAGCACCTAAAGTTTCCTTATGCTTCCACGCTACAGTTAGTGTGCTTTTGTGAATCCTTGATTTTATTACCAGAAATGTATAATACAAATATTAACATCTCTAAGAGATGAAATCACCATCCTGTGATGTATTATTCTGGTTCGGGCGACGTCATTCGACCCCAAGATGTCGTCTTCCTGGTGATAATATCTCGGTAACTCGATTAAGTTGATAGCACCTGCAGAGCTCCGTACTGCAGGATGCTCTATACAGGTTCCGCTTATACTGAGTATTTAGAATGCGGATATAAACGTATGGTATTAGTAGTTTGCTTTGATCCTTGATAAATAACATCTTGATTTTAGTCAAATACCCCTACGATCTTTGTATTCTTTATAACATGTTTTTCAGTCAATAATATTATATCATGAAATAATTATTGTATCGTCTCTTTAGGTTGTTAGGTTATACCCATACCATTATTTAGCAAATCCACACTCAGAAATTGGTGTTTAGAATTTAAACATTTCTAAACCACTTAGCTTTTGTACTCACTTTTTTTCACATATTTAGCCTAAAACATGTTTAGATTGTGCTCGTGATGTGTGTTTGAATGCCAATACCATATATGAATAGGCGTCAAAAGCTAAACACGCTTTTTATCATGTACAGGATGGCTGTTTAATGTTTAAATACGAAAACACCATTTTTACAGCGCAGATGCAGCTTCAGAGACCTGGTCAGGCTAGCTATGCAAAGTGTTGCTTGTGAGACTGACCAGCTTAGATGATACACTGTTGGAAAACATGGTTTTTCCTTATTTAAATAAAAACAATTTATCCATGCAAAATTCCAACTCTTGGATTTTTAAAATTTATTAATGGTAAGAGCACGTTCAAAATGGGGAAGGGGGGATGAAACTTGAAAACTTTAAGAATTATTAATTTTACTAACTCGGATGTTTCATTGCCAAAAGTGATATTACATCCTATGTTTTGAGGACACATGGAAATGCCGATCAACTCACATTATCATGTTAGCCCCCCCAATTAAAGGGTCGAGAACCGCGCCTGTTTTGCCTCCCTGAGCTTATTATTTGGGCCTAACCACATAGTCTTATAATGGACCTAATAACCAAATGCAACAAAACCACAATTTGGATCCTCAACAGTGGGGGTCTACTGGGAATCGGTTTTGTTGTTGTAGCAACTGACTGCTCTCTCGTCATGCATGACAGGTCACTTTCAAGTTGGGATTTACATAACAGTTCGCTTTGCATTGAGAACAATCAAAACATACGAATGCGTTACCCATGGTTGCAAGGGATGACAATGCATTGGTGTGGGTAAATATGATGTTATTGGGTAGGAGGCTCATAATACCTGTCCAGACGGGTATAGACCAACCAATCAGTATTGACAGTTTGTCAATCTCGTCCCCAGGGCTTTTAAGCAGTTTATGTATACCGGTACTCTTGTATATACCCACTGCTCTCTCTCCGACCTTCCGTGATTGAAGTAGACCTGTACATATCAAACCCAATAGATTTGTTCTATGACTTAACGGAAAAACAGCTCAATTAATCTGGAAACAGCTGGAGAAGTGTTCTAACCATTGGCTGCCCAGACTCTTATATCTACAGAAAGTCGTCTGTACTGTTGGATCTTTTAGGTACAAAGAAACAACATCGGAGATGCTTTCAGGATTCTGGTTGTTATTTCGTTGTTTCTCCTCGCAACTCCTGTGGGTAAGGATGTTTCATTATCAGTTTTTTTTCAGAAGCCGTCCGTAATTAGCAGTATAATTTAAAGATATGAAATACTTTTCAACACCCCCTCCACTAAAAAAATTACTATTCAACCTGTTTTCACTATGGCTAGATCAGCATTCTGAACTACATAAAATCAACACTATTATATGCTGGAATGGCAACCCCCTCCCCCAGTAGTTCTGTCTGCACAACCTTGTAAATGTTGTCAATACTGGACGGCCACTTAGTTAAGACTTCAGAACTTTGTGGCCAGAAATTTGTCAGGAAGGGCGGCGACTTTAAAATAGCTCCTGATAATATTCTGATTAAGGTCACAAAACAATTCCCTCTTGGGTAAAACATTGATGTCAAATATTTCGCTGTGGGGAATATATGTGTTTAAAATTTTGTAAACAGTTGTTTTAAACAAAAATAAAATAAACTTTCTCCTTGGTTTTATCGCGCCGTTATCACTGGAGCACAAGCATAAATAATTGTATCTACAATAATCAGTGCATACACGTTAAATCCAGTGGCTGATATTATGCAGATCCAAATATTAAACTCATCAGCCAAAATAACGAAAAATATGCGATTTTTCGTGAGGCACTCTCATTAATTGATGACACTTCTGCCATGTTTTTTGTGGAATTATATGGCATAGGCCCCTACGTAGCCACAAATTATTGTTTTATTTTATTTTTTTTTTGACCAAGGCCCGTACTGATTTAATTAAGAAAGAAGGTATACAAACGTTAGTAATTTATATGATTACAAAATTACAAACTTGCAAAATTATTATCCGAAAGTTTTATAACTTGAAGTTGGTATAAAAAGGTTAAAAGGTACCATCCATTGTTTGAACGGCTCTTATGTCAACAAAATTAATGTGCACATTTTACACAAAAATCATGGCTCGTGTAAATGTTCGTCCGTCACTGATCAGACCTATATATGTTCAACTAGGCCTATTGGTAATTCAAAAACAAATTTCAGTTCAGTTTTACCTGAAGGCTTATTCAGCAATTAGTACATAATTATACAAAGCAGCCATTCCATAGTGACTCGCGTGACAAACCCACTCATATTTTAACTTTCTCCTACTCTCTACTGGAAGATATACACCTTGCTTTCAGTGAACTCAATTTAAAAAATATATAACAAGGGTTCTGTAATTATTGAAAACAGAACAGAACAATGCGACTCTCCTGATGACGGCTTGAGTAGACTAGTCGAAACGTTGAGAACAAACCAACCAACCGGCTCTTCTCGGAGCCATCGCTTCTTCCAAGAAGAGATCATTACATGGTGTCACCCGAAAGAACTCAATTAAATTGAAAACAAGTTTGAAAAAGAAACCTCATTCAATTGAAAACTTGACTCTCGTGACGGTCATCATAAATGAAAAATCCGCGTCACTTTATAATATCCGAATGTTTGTCCAATGAGTGAAAGCCTAACATTTTCGGTAACTTCATCTGAAAGAACAACAGATGCGCTATATGACACCACTCAAATTCTAAAGACAATAATTTCAAGTTTTACAAAATCTAAATGATTGCAAAGTGACTCGCGTGACACTGACATAACACTGTGACTCTCGCGACAAGTGGAAAATATACACCGTTACAGCAGTATATATATTGGCACAACAAGAACTTGAAATTCAAACCTTTCCATAAATAACTAACACCAAAGCAGCCTTTTAAAACGGCAAATCAGGTTCAAATACACTTATTAAACTACATTCATGGTAAGTATAATTACGAGCCCTATTGATTGCCGCCATGTGCAAACAGAAGTACTGTAGAAGGTAGATACACTAGTACAGCAAATACACTGTAAAATCCAAGGTCTTACAGTTCATAAAGTTCATACCAAGTGGGAACTGCAAAGTTTCCGACTTCCGAGTATGAAAATTCACCTGAACAGTCCTCCCTGTTCGGAAAACTGGGCTTCCTTCGCTCTCCGAGATGTAGTGCTGTGACGGACACAAGAAGCATCATGGCGATGTTCGTAGTGAAAGGCTTAACCACATGAACCCTGCCATCCCACTTCTGACACCATATGTTGCGTTCATGTGAACATTCCGGTGAAAATACTGTAGGTGAACATTCGGCGAACATTCTGCCAAAATAGCTGATCTACAAACTCACACCATGTCGCAGATGCCGGGTGAGTTTGTAGATTAGCTATTTTCGCTATTTGACGTACAACGAAGTACAGTATATAGGGTTTAAGTGGTTAAACAAGAAATAACAGCATGTTTTACGCTTTTGAAAAACTGGCAAGCTTCTGTTTATGCAAAACATCACTTCTATTAATTTCTGTTGTGAAAAGTAGACAAACAAACATCAAGTTTCTTTTGGGCATCCATTTTGTTCTGACCTCAGCCACATGAACGCTCTGAGGTGGGAAGTGTGAAGTTCCAAGTCAGAAAACTTCCCAATTCATGAACGCACCATTAAGCCGGATTTATAATTAGTTGCACGCCAGTGTCACGCACCGCTGTGAGCTTGTAGATCTGCTATCTTCGGTGCACGACACCACGCGCAACAAAGTATATCAAGCCCTTGAGCCAAGTCAGAAACTTCCCACTTCCCACTTGGCTGGAACGCATCATTAGCCCCCGTGGTTGCAGGACTTCGGCGTTGTTGTCAAGGAAACATCGTCACCGTCTTAACCTCATTTTCTAAAGACCTTGAGCAAATACATGGACTGTTTGACCCAGCTAGTTGCTACTTGTGGTGGTTGTGTACCAACAATCACTGTAAATGCCAAATGTGTGTTTGTCGTGACTGGGGTTTGGAATAAATTGAGAAATTATTGTAATGAGGTTGACAAAATAACAACAACAACGCAAAGTGAGATACTGGAGAGGATGATGGAGAAGGTTCAGTCTGTGTGTGAGAGAGAGCGAGAGAGCGTGAGAGAGTGTGTGTGTGTGTGGGGGGGTGCACGTGTTAATTACGTCAAGTGAGGTCTTCCATGTAAATTCATACTCGCCAACCGAGCACGCGATGCAAAACGAGGACGTCCTCTATTTGAACTAACGTGAAAATTGGCAACTCTGAGCATATTTATGACGGCCAGTGAAATATCTCGTTTTGAAAGCCGTCCTCGGTCTTAAGGAGAAAACCGACGGAGTGTGACGTAACACATTCGTCCGGGACTTTACGGAATCGCCTGGAAGTGTACCAGCGCCCTCTCTAGTTACAATACTTTGGACATGTGGAGACGTGTTTGCTATTATTGTTGTCATCAGCAGTTACGAAATGCTTATTAAGTTATTGGTATACTCAAAGATAGCGTCCTTTCCAATGGGTGCCTGCTAGTGCTAGAGAGAAGACGGTATTTTTCAGCCGCTCACAAGATACAGGTAAAGCCAAGTCAAGTGTACTAACGATTTAAGTACTAAAATGTGTCTATAGAAAATTACTGGAAAGTTTAAAAGTATGCTCTCAGATGCATTTGTTATTTAGGCTAAGTTCAATGCAACGTTTGTCGTAGGCTGCCTGTAGTGTAATCATTTAATATAATGACATTAAAATGTAATATAATACTTAGCGATCACAGCCTCTTGGGTTTAATATTATGAAATGCCACATAGCTGACTTATTATAACTCTTTTATATTTTAAGTTTATTGAACAATACATTATACCAAACACAGTATAGAGCTGTCATTTTAACACCAAACTAGGTCCTATTTATATAGTATTAGTAAGTGATGGTTGAAGGCCATGGTGTGGATGAATTTCCGTGTGGATGATAGTAAAACTATACTAGTATAACTATAGTAGTAAACTTGCGGGTACAACCATGTGTAACTAGTAATCTCTTTGGGAGGAGTGTTGGCTTTGAAAAGAGCCGTTGGTGGTCTAGACATTTCGAGCAGAGTACACTGTTCGAAGCGACGACCACCAACGGCTCTTTTCAGAGCCAACACTCATACATGCATACAAAGACACATGTATACCACAGTTGACCTTATTTTTTGGCAGGTTATACTGTAACCAAACTCCCAATAATAAATCACCATCAGCCATTGAGACCAATAAACCATACCAAGCCTCCATCATCCATTGGGATTTTCAGCAGTTATTTTGTAAACACAGACTTTCCATAGTAACCTACCACCAGCCACTGAGTCTGGAACAAAGTAATATGCCCTGCAATATGTCAATCACAAACCACTTAAACCAACAGACATATGAGGCATTATGTTACTATGCAATATAGCTATGAGGAGCCACTGCCTACCATAGCAATGGCTTGTAGTGGCGTGAATGGCTTGCTTGAAAAATTTCACTGATTGTTGTAGGGTTGGTGTGTCTTAACCCGCCTACAATCAGTGAAATCTTTTTGCCAAGCCATGCAGGCCACTTCAAGCCATTGCTATGGTAGGCAGTGGCCCTCATAGCTATACTGCATAGTAACATAATGCTTCATATGTCTGTTGGTTTTAGTGGTTTGTGATTGACATATTGCAGGGCATATTACTTTGTTCCAGACTCAGCGGCTGGTGGTAGGTTACTATGGAGAGTCTGTGTTTACCAAATAACTACTGAAAATCCTGATGGGGGCTTGGTATGGTTTATTGGTCTCAATGGCTGATGGTGAATTATTATTGGGAGTTTGGTTACAGTATAACCTGCTAACAATAAGGTCAACTGTGGTATACATGTGTCTTTGTATGCATGTATGTACATTGGAGATTACTTCAAAGGGGCAGTGTGGCTTATATGCACAAACAATGTGTGTACAACACATTGGACATTTAGTGGTTTACAGTGGTCCCTATGTGTAGGAGGGCTAATTCAGGTTTGTGATTTATATTATTTTCCCCCAGTGAGTCAATGCGTATGCTATAAGTATCTTTAGCAACATGGAACGCAGGGGTCGTCACCAAAAGAAGTTGCCCTGTAAAGTAAGTACCTTACACACACATTAATCATTAGATAAGAAAGTGCGTACCACAATATGTCCCAGTTGAGACATTTTGAAGTATGGGTCCACTTTGTGAAGAACTACACTGATAATAGGAGGGTTAATGGGGTTTGGCCGTAGCTCCCCCCCTTCCCTTTCACTGCAGCCTTTTCCAGATCGAAAATAGCGTGTATCCACTGCTGATAAATATGTCTGTTTTATTTCATTCTAGCTGGTCCACCCATCATCGCCACAGTGCAGGGATGACGGTGGCCAACCAACCCTTTCCAGTGTTACCCCTGAAGCCTCAGGATGTCATAGCAGCCCGACTAACGAGCCACACAGCTCACCTGACGATTTTGAACCCGATGAGAACTGCGGCGTGACAGTCATGCAGACCAGTAATATGGGTGGTCAAAGGAAATGGGACAAAAAACACTTTTGTTCACTGTGACGAACCTCAGGCTAAGTTGCCCCGTCATCTTCGGTCTTGCCATAAGGAAGAAAGAGAAGTTGTAGATATTACCTCGGAGACCGACCGTAGTGCCCGTAACAATCTTCTGTTGAAAATACGTAATGTTGGTAATCACAGACACAATTGCAAAGTACTTCGAGAGGGTGAGGGTGTCCTCATTGTGGCATATAGGCCCAATCATAAGGCAGATCCCCATGACTATGGACCGTGCATATATTGTATTGGTTATTATGTATGCAGTGATCTTTGGAGACACCGGTGCCCAATTAAGCCTGTGCTTAATGCACAGACTGATGGAGGCTGTATGGCAGCCTGTAGGCGTGGACGAGTGGCTCACAAGAGTGATTTGTTGAAACCTCCTCCTGTTGGTGTATCTTTCAAGTTGAACAAAGTTTTAAGTCCCATGAAGAGGGATGATATATCTCTCATAGTCAAAACCGATTCACTGATTATCGAAGTAGCCAAACGTGAATACCTGAAGCTCGGCCACGACGTAGCTGAACATGGCTATATCCGAAACAAGCTACGCGAATTGGGTCGCCTCGTCATCCAACTGCGAAAAAACACCAACCTACCAAATGCATCACTTGAAGTATTCATCCATCCCCACCACCTCAATGATATAGGCTGTTCAGGATATCGCAGGCTTCAGTGAAGTCAACCAGTTGTATAATGTTCCATCTCTAGCACTAAAGATTGGGCATTCCATCAAGAAATGTGCAGTCATTCTCAAAGGAAATGCTCTGGAGTCCGGTGAAAGGCACAAAGCACAAACATCCGACCAGTTCCTGCAATTGTGTGAAATGAAATGGAGAGAACATGTGTCCACCCATGCGCACAGAACACTGTACCAAGGAAAGCGTAATAAACCCACCGTTCTCCCACAAATGCTGATGTGGTTAAAATGTCATCGTTTCTCAATGACACTGGTGACAGGCAATTGCGACTCCTTCAAGCTGCCCGGGGGAAACAAGTCAGCGCACCCTGCAAGATATTGAATGAGGTCACACTGTGCAGCCTCATTATGTTCAATCGCAGAAGGCAGGGTGAGGTTTCCAAGATGAAAGTGGAGGATTTCAACAAGCACAGTACATCTGTTGTCAATAGGGACTGCGTGCTCACTGATCTCGAAAGGCACCTCTGCAAAATGTTCAAAGTCGTTGAAATAGTTGGTAAGAGGGGCAGAACTGTGCCGGTCCTTCTCAGCAACGAGGCCATGACGTGGTTGAATGCTCTGGTTGCAAAGAGAATTCAAGTTGGAGTTGCATAGGATAACGTGTACTTGTTTGCACGGTCTTGTTATGGAGGCATGAGCCATATTCGAGGAAGTGACTGTCTCAGAGCGTATGCAAACGATGCAGGCCTCGACGATGCAGGCCTCGACAATGCCGACAGCATCCGCTCTACCAAACTAAGGAAACATGTAGCGACTGCGTCACAAATTCTTGCCTTGAAGGACCATCAGCTGGAAACCCTGGCAGACTTCATGGGTCACGATTTGCGAGTCCATCGTGAATACTACCAGATGCCAGATACCGTCCAGAGGGTTACTCAACTGTCACGACTTTTCCTCAGCTTGGAGAGGGGCAACTTTGAGTCCCAGCATGGCAAATCACTGCAAGAGTTACATGTCACTGGAGGTACGTACAGCCACTGTGAAAACTAATATCTCCTCTGTGTGTACCTCACTTTTTTTGTTCTCTCCCAATTGCCTACATGTAGGTGACCGACATTTTCTCATCCCCTCTCGCCCCCTCCACCGTGGCCAGCACATTCTTACGCGAGCAGAAATACTTTAATCATTTCTTTGTTGTTCTTTATTTATTTGCAGAGGGCTTCACCACTGATGACGGCAGCAGTGATTCTTCTGACTACTGTGACTCGAGTGATGATTCTAGTGATAACAGTAAGTTGTGGCTGTTTATATTTTTTGTTTCCATCTGTTTTTCAGTCCATCTATTTTTCTCTATCTTTCTTTCTATTTCTCTTTCTCTCTATTAATGGAGTGTCGTGGCCGAGCGGTCTAGCTTACCGGACTCAAGTTCTGGTGTTAGCAGCAGAATGTGGGTTCGAATCCCGGCCGTGACACTTGTGTCCTTGAGCAAGACACTTAACCATAATTGCTTCTCTCCACCCAGGGGTTAAATGGGTACCTGTGAGGGCAGAGTTGGTTGATTAGCCCTATATGTGCTGTAATGCCAGCAATCGAGCTGTATACTCCCCAGGGAGCTGAGATGGTTTCAGGAATGATTTATGAGCCTTATGAGCAGGGGTAATAATATGCGCCTTGAGCACCACTCAGTTGGTGGATACGTGCGCTATATAAGTCCACACATTATTATTATTATTATTATTATTTCTCTTTCTCTCTGTCTCTAGCTGGCTGCACCGAGAGTGAATGATTTCCTATGTCTAAATTGTCTTTTTAATTACTTTGTGTTATAGGAACTTGTGAAGCCAGTGTCCCATCCACTAGTCGGGCCTCCCCGTTATCTCGAAGAGGGCAGCATCATCCATGGACTGTAGAAGAGAAGAGAGACGTCATGGAGGGACTACAGAGATTTTTTCTGATGAAGAAACTACCCGGCAAACGTGACATTGAAACGGCCTGTCCTGTGGCACTCGCGACTCGAACGTGGCGGAACATTAAAGACTTTTGCAGAAACACAATGAAGCTCTATCAAAGTTGAAAGTTAGAGTGAACTGACAAGGTATTGTATGCCTTGTGAACAGACAATAGAAAAACAAGTTCAGCCAAAAAGACAAATGTACCTCCAAATTGCCCAGCGAGCAGATTTATCATTCCTGTGTTCATTGACTAATTATGCTGACTAATTATGCGGAAGATGCTTACAGATAGTTAATATATCCCAAGCACTAAGAAAACATGATGCCATATGCGTAAAGTGCAGGTAATCCTCATAGACAGTGATTGTGTATGTCGTCCTCCATTTGATAGATACCACCCAAATTGTACCACTGTCCTCCGTTTGATAGAATACCAAGTATCCCCTCAGTTTGCAGTGGTCTACATGTATGGGTGTGTGTGTAATGGTGGTCCGTGCTTTACAGCAGATCAGGCCATTTCCCAGAAATGATCCCCGACACAGCTGAAAGTGAAAGTATGCAGCTCTCTGCCTCGTTACGATGACAACACAATGTTCTCTATCAGTGGTCACAGCTAGTGGGTCCCTTATGTCCCATCGCTGATGAAACATTAACTTGTCCAGTGAAACCATTGACAGAGTCCTTGTAGAGGAGCTGCAGTTGGGAGAGTAGCGCCCTCTGCGGTCCTGGGTTAGCCTGTAACCCAGGACCGCCAATAACTTTGGTTATTGATATCAATACACTATCATACTGTCTAAAGGACGTGATATTAAAATTATTTTTAGAGACAGTGTTGAGTTCTGTTCATCGATACACACAGGACAACTTCTTAATGTTAATAACAACTTTATTACACAAATACTAATTCTACAATTGGTCTCACACTTGAACATATGCACGTCACACAATGCTGTGATAAGGGAAGCCTTCTTTAACTAACCCCCCATATCCGCCGAAACCATTTTAACGTTAACATAGTGTGTGCATGTGTCTATATATATATATATATATATATATATATATATATGCTAGCTATT
The DNA here is from genome assembly GCA_029582265.1 of Zoroaster sp. YZ-2022. Taxonomy (NCBI): domain Eukaryota; kingdom Metazoa; phylum Echinodermata; class Asteroidea; order Forcipulatida; family Zoroasteridae; genus Zoroaster; species Zoroaster sp. YZ-2022. Next base: position 38,131,539 of record CM055824.1, on the reverse strand, counting down.
GTATGCAACCCATTTGTCATTGTTCTGTACAATGGATAGAGGGGTCATCATGTCTTCATGACATGTGGACATGATATGTTCGCTGTTTTATTAACAAAACACACACACACACGTTACAGTACTACTAACGTTACTAGAGTAGTAGTAGTAGGAAACTTGGCTAGTCTAGTAGTAGTAGTAGTACTAGGTGTCAGTATTTTGTGTCGGTCTTGTGACTTGTGTGGTGGTTGCTGCACTGCAGTCTGGCACTTTTCTTACTAAGCTAAAGTAGGCCTGAAACAATCACCCCTTTACTGAGATAATAAAAATGTCACATCATGGAGGAAGGAAGAGGTCACATGTATTCTATTCTATAACGCCTAACTTAAACTAAAAGGCATTTTTCTGAAGTTGCATAATTTTTTCTGAAGTTAAATCAATCTATCATCCTGATAATAACATGAGGGGTTGCTAACTTATGTGTGTTTTGTTAGCATGACCCGTTATTCTTCATCCCTCTTTGAAAACATGTAATTTTGTTTATACATGATCAACGGTTGATCATGCTTGCTATGACATCATGGTCAACCATCTACACGAGTTTACACTACTTAAGGGTCAGGATGATGAACATCATGTAAGTTTTTCTGTACTCAAACAATTATTTATAAATTTTTGATGAATCCATGCCCCGCCCCCCCCCCCACAGAAAAAAAGAGAAATGGAAAAACAGGAACATGGGCAGATTAAGTGTGGAAAACTAATATTACTTAAGGCTAGGTGTGTTTTTGGTTTATATTTCAGGAACCGGATACCCGGCTACCCGTAAATAATTTGTAAAACACAAAATACTCCCGAATGTATAAAATAACCAATATGAACACAAGTTTCTCTTGTTAATTAGAGTCATAATAAATGTGGACTTATTGTAATACTTTTCCCGCCTCAATATTACAAATGACTTGAACACAAAAAATGTTTACAAAAATTGGAGACTAAGCTTCCATTTGTGTGGCTAAAATATTTAAAATAGTGTAAAAAAAAAAAAAGTCATTCATTCGTCACTGAAAATATTTCTTATTCAATTATTTTACTGTCCACAGATAGTCCAGACTGTGAGTTTGCAGTGAGGCGCAACCTTGTTCCTTCCATCTTCACCATCAGAGTTAAGGCGGTTGAAGGGCAAAAGGCAACTCTATAGTCATGCCACTACAGGATGCCACCAAAGGATGCCACCAAGTCATTTATTGACCGGTAAGGATGTGACTGTTAATAACCTATTGCATTTCGGGAAGTGCATTTTGGGAATCTGGTGACAAATCCCGTAGCATGCAAATCATTTGAAGTACACAGGCATAGGCATCATGGTGCACCAAATTTGTAAAAGATGTGTTGTCATTCAATTCCAAGAATGCATTGAGAAAGCTTAAAATGTTTATTGTTTCTTTTTACATTGAATAAGTGATTAATTAGCCATCATTTTGTAAGCCTTGTGAATTCTTAGGCATGTATCATCACCATCTAAGCTGAGATTGTATTAGCAGAATCATAATTATGAATAACAATTTAGGAATTTCAATTTCTAGAAAAACTTCAACATTATATACATCGGTATCGGTATATATTGAATATACATGTATCTTATTTAGTAAAATTGTACATGTCGTTGTATACAGTCCATCATATCGTAACTAGACACAAGTATTAAACCTTCACACATTTTTGTACCCTTTTTACTCCAGATTGAAACAATTGAACCTTTGTCATACAAATGTGTCACACAAACAGCCACTTGTGCTACCGCTACGAGGTGTGTCAGAGTCTGTATAACTTTGTAATCCAATGGCCAGGAGTTGAAGTTGATCTATTCTTCAAAGGAGTTAATGTATGTTTCAAATTAATTTATATAGACCTATCCTATCTGTGGCAGTCTGCACCTTCATGGGAATTGTTTTTTCAGGACCTTAAGACACTAGGTTGTTCAGTGTATTTTTTTAACATGTTAGAACAATGATAGTACTGAGGACTTGTTTTTTTGACTGGACCCAAAAATCCCCACAAGTGTGTAGATCACCCAACAATATCTGTTGGGTGATCTAGTAAAATGTATTTTACTGACTGTGAATCCCTAGGAGTTAGGCCTAGTAAACATCCCCCAGTCTTCATTGCGTTCATTTTTATTTTTATTTTTATTTTTATGCGAGCATTGGGATAGTTCAACCTAAGTACTGACCATCAATTCCATAAACACAAATTGGTGTAAAGATATTAAAGGGACAGTATTGTCACGATCAGAGCAGACTTTCTACACGGCATGGAATCGGTATCCTAGTTAAAGATGAACACAGTGTCTGAAAATTACTGGCTCATTTATGCATCAGCAACGCGAATATGACCTTATCATGTGAGTATTATTTTCAGTCACTGAGTTAATCTAGAACTTGAACTCTGATTCCATGTCCTGTTGATCGTGACGATATTGCTACCTTTAAACAATAACTTTAAAATGACTATTTATGAACATAAATATTTTAAACAGTATTTTAAACAGTTAAAGAGAAATAAATACATATAACAATCAGAAGATCATTTCATTATTGTTTGTTTCTTTTCATTTTACAGTTATCCTTTCAAATTAAATTGTATTGTCTCCTAGGCCGTCCTAACAAGGTAAGCATGTGTTCCTTATAAAAAGATGCACTTATTTATGGCAATTTACTATAGAAATTAACAGTTTCAGCTGAATGTTACATACAAAACAAGAAATTAGTTTTATTTGATTGTTTGCCATAGATAAGGCTTCTTAATACATGGAAGACATGCTTATCTCATGAGACCCGGAATCCGGGTCAACATTAATCTGACCCGTTAGTCTGGGTTGGATATGACCCGACCCTTTCCGGGTTATTCTGACCCATAAAGTTGGGTCAGATTATTTGACCCGTTTTCCGGGTCAAATAATCTGACCCAACTTTTCGGGTCATCCTGACCCGGAAAGTGTCGGGTCATATCCAACCCGGAGTATGGGTCAGATTTGACCCATTCTGGGTCAAATCTGACCCGGGAGTTTTTAGAGTGTATGTGCCAATTCAGCACATGATTCTCCTAGTTTTGTTAAGATATTTGACGAAACTGAAATACTTATGGTTAAAGTGTTCAAGTCCCGGGTTATTTCTCAGTCCAGATTTTTTTCCCCTGCCCCGTAATATTTCCCCGTCCCGGGTTATTTCTCAGTCCTGTTTATTTTCCCGTCCCACATTATTTTCCCGTCCCGGGTTATTTCTCAGTCCTGTTTATTTTCCTGCCAGTAATATTTCCCCGTCCCGGGTTATTTCTCAGTCCTGTTTATTTTCCTGCCCCGTAATTTGTTCCCGTCCCGAGTTATTTCTCAGTCCTGTTTATTTTCCTGCCAGTAATATTTCCCCGTCCCGGGTTATTTCTCAGTCCTGTTTATTTTCCTGCCCCGTAATTTGTTCCCGTCCCGAGTTATTTCTCAGTCTCGTTTATTTTCCTGCCAGTAATTTTTGTGAAGTTTAATAAAAGCGTTATGATTTTTTTTACAAGGGATTCTTAAAAATCTCTACAGTGGAAGTCATTCGTACTTGTGCAAAGTGAAGTCTTAAATTTGTCAACAAATTTGCTCATTATTTCTTAGCGGCTTTATGTATGCCATTGAAAATTCAAGACATGATTCGAACTTACGGTCCGATATCATGAGACAATTTTGGTGACGTTTAATAAAAGCGTTGTGATTTTTTGGCAAGGATTTCTTAGAAAGAAATCTTAAACGAAAAGGCACCAGAGATACAAGGAATGAATCTGGTACACGATGCTCGCGGTCGACCCCATGCCGACGTCCGACGCGTTCGGCCGGGCAATCTCTGTTTATGGAAGTTCACTGATCAATTGGGCACCTCGTACTTGAGCAAAGAGTCTCAAATTTGTCAACAAGTTTGCTCATTATTTCTTAGCGGCTTCATGTTTGTTATTGAAAATTCAAGACATGATTCGATCTTATGATCCGATGTCATGACATAATTTTGGTGAAGTTTAATAAAAGCGTTGTGATTTTTTTTGCAAGGGATTCTTAAAAATCTCTACAGTGGAAGTCAGTCCTACTTGTGCAAAGTGAAGTCTTAAATTTGTCAACAAATTTGCTCATTATTTCTAAGCGGCTTTATGTATGCCATTGAAAATTCAAGACATGATTCGAACTTACGGTCCGATATCATGAGACAATTTTGTTGACGTTTAATAAAAGCGTTGTGATTTTTTGGCAAGTATAGGGGAACGATGTGTCCTCTGTTAGTTTTAACCCAAGTATAAGGGAACGATGTGTCCCCTGTTAGTCTTAACCCAAGTATAGGGGAACGATGTGTCCCATGTTAGTTTTAACCCAAGTATAGGGGAACGACGTGCCTCCTGCTAGTCTAAAACCCAATCAAAGGGGGAAGGGCTTAGGTGATGGGTGTGTAAGTCATGAGTCCAACCCTCTACCGCCCCCACCCGAATATTAACAATAAATCGCCACCGTGCGCTGAGTGTTATCGTATTCAATCATTATTGTGAATTCCAAAAGTAATTTACTCTTTAACCACTCATCACAGTAAAAGCGAAAGTCTTTTATACCAGGAAAGACCCATTTCTAACCAGGATTTCCTTGTGTTTTTGGACTTGTTTGTACCAATGCTTCTGTAATGTAATACTGATATTTCCTCTTGACAATCTGTCACGCACACCACCGATGAACAGTATTCACCCTTATAGTACAACATTGTGCAATTCCTGTAAGGAGATCTACCATGGATCCAACCAACTATAAGCCATATATTATGTCTAACACAGATCGACAAGCTACGTTAAGACATACAAAATATTTGGAGGATAATTTGTGTTCATTCGATTCACCTTCCAGAATCCTGTGAGGCACAAGCCCCACTTTGATCCGTTGTTGACATGATTATTTGGAGCTTACAAATTATTTGATGAAATAGTGAAATGTGTTTTTTCTTGCTATTTATTATTGTAAACAATTGACAGCCCGAATAGGTGGGGCCATGTTTACCCATAAGTACCACAATTTTAATCCCTGGGTTAATCCCATGCTGTAGTTTAATCCATCGCTGCACGCCGCACGATGGCGCTACACGAACCGCTACCAGTGTCGTAGCCACGGGGGGGGGGGGGAGGAAAGGCTGGCGGCACGTGCTCACCACAAATTTCCAGTGCCCCCCACAAATTTCCAGTGCCCCCCCCAGGTGCCCCCCACGAAAAATCCTCATAGTGCCCCCAAAAACAGAAAAGAAAAAGAAAAGGGAAAAAAACCATACCCCTGGCCCCCCCGCACTGAAAAGCACTGCCCCAGGTGCCCCCACTGAAAAGTCCTGGCTACGCCGCTGACCGCTACAATCACGAACTGCTATATAAAACACATTATTGGGAACTTCGTACAATCTCCCCCGAAAAGGAGGGAAACCACTACGCATGCGTCGATTTTTGATGCGCACGCACATAATCAACAACAGACCACCGTTTAAGTTGCACATCGATCATCAGTGAGTGAACACTTGGGCAGTCTGTTGTTGTATATGCGCGTGCGCATCAAAAATGTGGGCCGCGCTAGCATTTCAAATCGACGCATGCATTGTGGTTCCCCCACCCCCTGTTTCGGGGGGGGGGTGAGATTATACAAAGTTCCCAAGACTGTGTTTGATAGCGGTTCATGTGTGATAGCGATTTGTAATTGTAGCGGTTTGTGATGGTAGCTTTCGTGTAGCGTCGTCGGATCGTGTATCAAAAATATACAAACAGTCTTGAACCAAGACTACAGTTTAATTCGTGCCCGATTAAAAGAAAACAAATCCCAGCTCTGTTTAACTTACTCTGAAGACTCTCTTTATCAACATTCTAACAACATCATCCACCACTCGCATGGCTTTTATTCTACAGGCCTAGTTTTGCATTGCTTTGTCAGCACATTCATAACGCAGCTTTTTCTCAGATGCTTCTAAAATGGGCACATTGTGATGTGAGAGCATTTTTTATATTTTATTTTATTATTTTGTTTTTGAGGGGGTGAGCAGATCTAGGCCTCTAGATCCGAAACTGAAAACCGTGGAATGAAACATAATACTTGTTATTGTTTTTGGTTTCCTGAAATGTAAACAAAGTAGAAACTGAACAGGAACAAACATATCCTCACTTTCCTTTGTTTGAGGACACATCTGACAGAGTAATTCGATCTACCAGATCGTAGGATGTTTGGATCGATGCTGGAGGGAGGGGGTGGTGCTCTCCCTCTGCTACATCTGGCTCTGAACCGTGAGCCGATATTAGAAAATGTCCACCTTGAAAATGGTTTGAAAAGGAGTTTGGTCGAGGCACAGTTCTACAATATGTGGACCGCGAAGCCTGACACAGTGAGTGATGAATGTGCGAAGTCCGTAGCGAGGAGTCTGGGGTACTAGGCCTCCGCCAGAAACGTTCAAAATTCACCGCTCAAATGAGCCATTCTGGGTCATGTTTGGCCATGTCATGAATTCGAAAAAATCGGTGATTTGAAAACACACCCTTTACACTCTTGGGGTTTGGACCTGCATGAGGTTATGTATGGTGACTTCACAAAATGAATTACCAGACTATTTATAGGGCCTATTACACAAAAAGAAAACTCATAATGAGGTGGGTTTTGTTGAGCATGTATACACTTGTAATAAAATGCATAACAATCAAGAGATAATGTGCAGACAAGCGCACAATAATCCAGAGTGAACATTGAGGGCGTTTGCATGAAGTCAGACAAGGGTTGCAGTGCAACTTGTAAACGTCCGTTGTGTACAAGTTACAAATGTGTTTTTCTGTAAATGTATTTCATTCCATGTTTTAAAACATGGTTTACCAGATTTTACTGGAATTTATCCCCCTTCTTCAAGTCCAAAGTTATTTATCACAATCAAGTATGGTAAAATTAACTTAAATAATACCTCACTGAAGGTTTCAGGTATGAACAAGAGAACGACTTTTTAAAGTTTAATTTATTATCTTCTTGCGTATCACGTGTAAAAAGCATGCTGCACAAAGAGCTTCTCTGGAAGATTCCATTCAGACTGTAGGTAGTGTTTTTACGGGGGACTCGCAGATTTTGTTTCTTTTCCCAGTGGCGTTTATCCGTCGCAAAGTATATTGAAATTTTGGCTGCAATTGGACATCGTTTCATAGCAAAAAATAAAATAAATAAATAAAATAAATAAATAAATAAGAATGCCGACGCGCGGGTCTGAGGCGACACGCATAGAGACCAGGAACTGGAAACTTGTTTTGGCCTAATGAAAAACCATTTGTACCTGCCTGATATTTGTGCAATTTGTGAAGGTTAATCCGTACTGTCTGGTTTGTTGGTTAAAGCATAGGAATTTTTGGAAAACTTCCGTTGACAATTTCATAATGAAAGTCACGAGAATTTACAGGAATTTTCATAGTTTTGTTTACTGCTGTAATCAAAACTAGTCAAGCAAACTATACATTTTGTTTTAAAGAGGACCATAAAAAATGAAATAAAATATAGAATCTTTAATATTTCATCTCTTTCAGTTTCAGTTGGTGTTGTTATTTGTGCATTGTCTTCAGGGGTTGTATAAACATTTTCAAAGTACACGTACATTGTAGTATATGAGTACGAGGGTGTCGGTGGTATTTCGTCTCTGAAAAAATGGTTTTGTATAATATGTAGGTAAGAATGCTGGAAGGACTTGAAGAAGTTTATTCAAAAACATAAACAATAGGCAGTGGATTTTAAAGATAGTTTTTGCTTTCTGTACCACCAAAAATCGATAGAATCATCTTTTAACTGGTTAGTGATTGCATTTTTTTCCCCCAAAAAAGCCCTTAGAAAGTGGCGGTCGGATACAACATTCTTTCCGGTATAGGTAAGATTACGTTATTGGTTATATTGAATGAGAAAAAGTGGCGGTCGGATATTACGACATTCTACCCTTGAATAGCTTCACGTTACTCGTCATATACTTAGCCTATGTTGTAAACTAAAGTAAATGATAATTTCTTTATATTTATGTTTTTGAATTAAGCGCTAAAGTTTCTGCAACAGTTTTGTTATTTACTGGCATGACTGGCTATGTTTTTACACATGACTTTAAAACTTGAGGTCGATCATCACTGGTCCTTCATGCCGCTACAGTGCTAGTAACTTTAAAGTTATATCGCCCATATATCGGCAATGATGACCCACGAAATAGAAGGAAAGACTATGTTGAACCCAACTGTCACTTGTGCACGATGTATATTATTAGTATTAAGCATGTATTTTTAGCAGACGACAAAATGGCCAACATCTCACTGAATGTGCATACATTCATTGCTCAACATTTCCCAAAATATTGTAATGTTTGTCTTAACCTATTCCTTAAGCGCACGGGTAGCGTGATAGGCTTCTAAGCAATAGGTTCCCGCGGTGGTGGATCGCAGCTTCCAAGTCAATGAATGCAGCTCTGAGTTGTTCACAGTGAGGATCCCATGCAGATCATAGTGAGGATCGCATGCAGATCTTACACAGTGAGGATCGCGTGAGGATCCCATACAGATAACAGTGAGGATCGCATACAGATCTTTCACAGAGTGAGGATCCTATATCAATAACAGTGAGGATCGCGTGAGGAACGCGTGAGGATAACGGTGAGGATCCCAGTCACACTAATACTTATTAAGTAAATGGACACAAGAAACGGTTTTCTATGGTGATTACATAGCAGCAAGAACAAACTTTATTCAAAACAATTTCTCCTTATAATAGGATCTCAACCCCTATACAACGCATGTAAAATCAAGTCATGTACAAAACATAATTATGACCTATACATTAATACAGTAAGTAACTGACCAATCAGTGTTGTGAGTGACCACTAGTGCATGATATAAACATAGGTGACTAGAGCGGAATGTTCCATTGTGTAAAAGGTGATAAATATTGCAGGGTGAACTCAGATAGGACTAAAATCATGGATCATTACAATATCGTTTCCAATCCTCACTTAACTACACTTTCTCCTGAGGACGATCAGAGGACACTGATCGAAACGTCGAGTTGTACCTCCAGTTCTTTTCATAACGTATTACTACTCAATTGAGCATTTCACATGGTGTCACCGCAATTAGGCTTACTTAACTACACTTTACTTGTCTAAACGTTTTGTCGTGAATACCCCGCGCTGATTGGCCCTTTGGATAAAGCGTGGGCGCGAAACCAGTAATATTTCCCCGTCCCGAGTTATTTCTCAGTCCTGTTTATTTTCCTGCCATTAATATTTCCCCGTCCAGGGTTATTTCTCAGTCCTGTTTATTTTGATTCCCCGTACTATTTCCCCTTCCCGAGTTATTTTTCAGTCCCGTTCCCAAATGAAATTTACGCAAAACAAAACTAACTGTAGCAAACAACATTCAATTGCAACAAGAAATTCAAACTGATTTAATTCACAAATACGATGTATATTATTATTATTATTATTATGATATCTCAGTCCTGTTTATTTTCCAGCCCCGTAATTTTTTTCCCGTCCCGAGTTATTTCTCAGTCTCGTTTATTTTCCTGACCCTCATTATTTTCACGTCCCGGGTTATTTCTCAGTCCTGTTTATTTTCATGCCCTGTATTATTATAATTAAAGTGGTATCGTTCATGTTGATGGCGTCTCTTAGTTTGGCAAAATGTACGCCCGCACTTCACCAGGAAACTCAAGCTCAGCATGGTCGAGCATAGACAACACTAGACGTCTGTCTAACAGATGTTTCTTTAACTGTCCATCTTTTGTCACAAATCTGTTATGATTCCAAAATCACTAAGCATGACGGACTGCAATATTAATGTTCGCAACTTTTCTCCGTCGCGTTAATTATTTCCCGTCTTGTTCATTATTATTCGCTATATTTGGATACAAGAAAACTAAACAACTTCACTAATACTTGGTCATTTTTTACGATTAAAAATTATTTAAACGTTTCTTAAAATTCATGCTTTTGAGAACAAAAAAGACAAAATTCAAGTCATTTGAAACAATACTTTTTCTCCACAAACTAATAATCAGTCGGATATCTTTCAGGTCCTGAAATCTTTTCATTCTCAAAACCATTTGAAAGATTAGTTGTGTTGTCCGAATGTATTTGTATTTGTAACTGTTTTATCCTGTGAAATTAATAAATGAAATGATTAATGAAATGTAATAAAATCTCTCCGTCCCGTTAATCATTTTTCCGTCCCGTATTAATTCTCACTTTATGTTATTAGTATGTTAAAATGACGAAGTATGACGGACTACAATAGTTACGTTCTCAACTTTTCTCCGTCCCGTTAAATATTTCCCGTCTTGTTCATTATTACTCGCTATTCATTCTCAAAACCATTTGAAAGTCCAGTCAGTCTGTTTGTTTTGCGTGCCCTTATAGGGGTGAGCAAAGTATCTCTCTGCCCATAATTGAACACAAATTTTCTGAAATCTGAAATGTATTCATTTTGCATTACACTATAGTCCCTCCATGTGACATCTTGATTTGGATACAAGACAATTAAACAACTTCGCTTATACTTGGTCATTTTTAGTGGTTGAAAATGCAATTTATATAAACGTTTCGTGAAATGTACAAATTCAGAAAAACGGAGATAAAAAACTAATTATTTCAAACAACGTTTTTTCCCCTCCACAAACTAATAAGTAAAATGTCTTTCAGGTCATGAAACCCACTTATTCCCAAAACATTTTGAAAGTCCAGCGAGTCCTTTTGTATTGTCCGAATGTAATCAACTGACGATTAGCGCTTGCCTTGGAGAGCAGAACAAAGCGGAACGATCAAAGTGTCGCATTTGGATTTCTAAAGACTCTGGCAGGGTTGGGTAAACATTACAATGGTTTAATCTGTTGGCAACCACCGTTGTAAAGTATCCCCAGATTACATTGTCGATAATTGGTGCCTTTGTGCAATAACAATTAGCAATAACATTTTGCTATACTTGTACTTTACATGAGTAGTTCCATTATCTGCTACTTTATACTTCTACCCCACTACATTTTGGAGGCAAATGCTATACTTTTACTCCACTACGTTTATTTGATACCTTTAGTTACTTTGCAGATTGAGATTAGCAATATCAGATATAATCATTAACCACTTAACCAATTAACCACAAAAATGTTCTGAATAATTTCAAAAATAGCAGATCTACAAGCTCACAACGCGTCGCGAGCTTGTAGATCTACTATTTTCAAAAGATTTTCAGAATTTTTGCATAATTAGTACTTTTACTTTTGGTGATTTAAGTATATTTGGATCCTAATACTTTTACTTAAGTCAAATTTTGAATGCAGGACTTTTACTTGTAATAGAGTATTTCTACACTAAGGCATTTCTACTTTTACTTAAGTAAAAGATCTCCACCATTTCCACCACTGTAACTTGCATCTGATGTTAGACTCAGTTCGGCCGTCAGTTTAAGCGGATAAGTTATTTTAAATAGCTGAGGTTTACATGACTAGTTGTTACTCCAGAGAGAGGAGAGAGAGCAGGGCTGGGCAATATATCCACTTTATATCCATATCCTGATATGACACTAGATCGTCTGGGATTTTGGATATCGTAATATCGTGATATGTCATAAGTGTTGTCTTTTCCTGGTTTTAAATGCTGCATTACAGTAGTGATGTCATTTTATGAACTTAACCACTTAAGACCCATCTACTTCATCGTACGACCAATAGCGAAAATATAGCCAATCTACAAGCTAATATTAGTGATCAGAAGAACTCATAAACAGTTATAACTACCATATTCAACTTGTTACATTGATCAGATTCAACCATATTGTGACTTCAATGATACCCGTCAACATAGCATACATAAGATTAATAAACAATCATCAGAACATACATTTTATTCCAAACTCCTGAGATCAAAGGAGAAATCCTCTGAGTCAGTCAGGTCATCAACTCCTACAGTATTTCACTGTGAGGAAACACATTCTAAAGCATGGGTCTTCAACAGGGGGTCCGTGACCCCTAGGGTGTCCTCAGAGGTACTGCAGGGGGGGGCTAATTTTTTGATTGATTTACTTGTAAATCTGCTATTTTCGGGGTGCGACAGCGGCGCACAACTGAGTATAAATCAGGCTTTAAGCTGAAGGATTCACTGTCCCTTCCACGTGTATGTTTTTAAAATAAAAACATGAATATATGAATCTGTCAATTATTTAAAAAGCTTAGTATTGTATGCACGATAACAAGGTTCAGTATGTTTATACAAGGCACTATAGGCCACCCTACACGTCATTGTAGGCCCAGTTTAATATGAAACACAATTGTATACAACATACGTAGTAGGGGGTCCCTGCTCCGTCTCTCTATCAGCTTAGGGGTCCTTGGCCTGAAAAACTTTGAAGACCCCTGTTCTAAAGTGTTCTGGTCCCTATGATGTGAAATAAACCCCAATTGAATTTAACAAACAGAAACCACAAGCACATAATTGTTGTTACATAATATTGTTCAATTTCCTCAAATGTATAGTCTTCAATGGTCTATTATTTAGACTAAATTAAAACATTATCTTCTGTTACACACTATTGTGTATTTGTGTATAAAGGTACATTATCATTAATTTGAATTCTGACTATGTACTGAACTAAAATACATGAAACTTTTTCACGTGTGACTCTTTCCCTTTGTTGACTTTTGCCACCTCCCTTTTGATAACCCCTTCAACATACTGCCTGTTGACTTTATTGTTGTCCAAAACTTCTGTCTTACGCCCGTTTTCATTTATAATTCTTGCATCACTAATTCGCGTATCACGGAGGATCTGTGTCTCTGCTTCTCTTGCATTCTGGCATTCATAGAATGTAATATCAGAGTCTCGGTTTATTAAGCCGTTTGTTATGTGTTCCTTCAGTCTATCTTCTATATTCCTACGGGTCATGCCAACTTTGAATTTTCCATCTGCGCAAGTGAAGAAATAGATATATTCTACTTTATTCTCATCCTCAGATGAGTCCTCATCAGAATAACTGGATATGAATGAACTCATTGTTGTATCTGATGGTTCTGAATATGAATATAATTCTGAGTATTCAATGTCCGCCTGACTGGAAGTTGTGTTACTGTTAGATTTGAACCTTTTACCTGAATCTCTCTGAGAATTGCTAGATATGTTCTTGCCGGCATAGTGCACCACACCGAGAGTCATGTGCCCGCCAAATCGAACAATTTCGATTATTACAACCTGCTTGCAAATTTCTCTAATCACCATAGGTTCTTGAAGCAAAGCTACAAGTTTTACCTTAGTTTCTGTTAATAGGATCTGACATGGGGTAGATTTCAACCCTTTGAAATTCCACATGTCAAAGAAATTAGTCTTACTTAACATTCGTTTTCTTGACAGTTTTCCAATTGACTTGGTTGCTCCTCCAATTGAAGCTCCACTGAGAGCATCCAACCCCACATCCAGGCTCATTTTTCCCACACCAACAAGAAAATCTGTCACATCATCTGCTTTACTAATCATCGCTACATTTCTGATGATTCCGACCGGTTCATGGGTTACAGTGGACACCACCGTGTCTGTCAAGGCCCCCGCTGCAACAGCCCCTAATGGCCCTCCCACCACCCCACCTGCCACAACGGCTGTGGTTCTGGTGGCGGACCAGAAGGATCTTTTTGCCCGTTCGTGATCTCCAGCAATATCGTGAACAACACCTTTGACGTGCCCAACGACCGGGATGCTGTCCACGACATTAGAGAGAAAGTCTCCCAGCCCCATGTCTCCACCTCTACACGATGCTCTGGTCTGCTCCTGTCAGTCAATTCCAACGTGTTGCCCAACAAGATGAAGATGATGAAGACCACCTTGGTGGAGGAAGAAAAATGTTATATGAGGGGTCCAAACATCTGAGTACACCTGCTTGAAATATTTTTCCATTTCTATTCTTTAAACTGTACATAACCATAAGTGAATTGTATTCAAAAGTACAATTCTTTTAATAAAAATGGAAATCTACTGAGCTCATTCGGAGGGGGGGGGGGGTGGTCATTATGTTTTATAGGTTATATTTAAATATCTTGGTACATATTGATGTTCATGATGACGTCTATCTTAAAGGGGCATAAAACCCAAAATACAGTTGTTACTTGTGATAGAGGACAATAATACCCAATAACCCAATTTAGTTTTATATAAGATACCCTCGTAAATTAGCGCACCGAGAGTTCTGTCGGTCAGAGGGGCTCAAGCAAACAACTGTACCCGGAAATACTGACTCACAGCCAGGGAAGAGAGGTAGGAAGGCTCGCTCCTCCTCTCTGGGAGCTTGTTTGGAAATGACGATGACATTTTAGTCGATAAATAGGCCATGTAATGGCTAAATCTTGATTAATGTCACATCTACTACTTCTATTTTAAAACTTTATTATGAAAATTCGCTACTGCCTTTGAAGTTGACGGCTCGCGCTGCAAGCCTGCAGCCCACAGCTGACCACGCCTACAATTGCTGAGTCTTTGAAAAGCTGGAATATGATTTTAAAAAAGGAAAGGGGGGAGGGGTTCATGCCCCTTTAACAAGTGCTCCAGGTGGCGCAGGGGTAAAGTTCCTGGCCAGCACTGCGGAGACTATAGGGGTTAGATTCCTCCACGGTGCCTCCGGCTTGGCCGGGCGTTCCAAAGACACAATTGGGCGTGTTCGAGGGTAGGAACCCGGGCGGGGAGGGTGATCTCTGACGCTGCACTAGCGACTCCCACAGGTTGGTCAGGGTGCCTGTTCAGTGGGAAGCTGAACCGAGAAGAATAGTGTGTTCCTCCACATGCGTTACGTCCTCCCAGTGAAATTCCTCACTGTTAGATGAAAAGAAGCGAACTGGGGGCATCGCGTGTATCATATCGGGAATTGGCATAATGACTAAATTTGGAGAAAACTGGTGGGGGGGGGGTACTATAAATACACATTTACATATTGATGCACACGGTCAAAGTCTCACTGTCTGTTAGCCGTGTATCACAACTCTGATTCATCAAAGTTATAAATTAATGAAAGTCATGATACATGGCTAACTGTCTGTGATTCTATGCAGGAGGCTATTTTACTTAGTAAATTAGCGTTTATGCTACCTCGACTAGGCCTAGGCCTGCTTAATTTGAACTGTATCTTATAGCTATACCATGTTTGCACATTCAATTAGTCTTCACTTGCAACCTTCTGTAATTTTATCATTGCCATTTTAGCAGGGACTAAAAGCTGATTAATACTAATAGTCTAACTTTAAACTGGAGACTATTTGTGCTAAGTAGCCCATAGGCACTCTGATTATTCCTACGTTAACTTCAGTATTTCTCAACCTAATGACTTCCGAGATTACCCAGTTAGGTTTAAGCTTGAAAGCGTTTTGGGGACCAAAGACAGATTCATAACATTAATGTCATAAGTTTGTTTACTGTAGTGTTCGTAATACGACACTGATGCATCTGGGTGAGTTCTTGTCAGAGCTTGCAGTCTGGTTCCTCTGATAGAAAACGACCGATAATGATAGAACTGTAAATTTACTGTTAACTGGCCAATTCACATGTAAATTGTGATGCATGAAACGTACGCACCGCTTGTAAAGCCAAATTGACCACCTGCATACCTGTTACAAAGGTGGGTCTAATGTGCAGGTGTGTGTGATGCCATCCACTCTGTTGAGATTCACCCATTTGCCAGAGAAGTGGGTTGTTTGAAATGTCAAATGAGAAATACACAATTTGAATCCCAGTGTGGGCTCGTTACTCATTATTATTCATTATTCGTTACTCTTTTCAAAGGTAATATTATTACTTTACTTATTACTCCCTGCCAACATTAATTTGTTACACTACTCGTTATATTACTTTTCCGTTACACCCCAGTATCCCTATTCTGGGCATGTCATAGTAGATGAACATTTGGCAAAAATGGATGAACATCTGGCGAAAATAGCAGATCCACAAGCTCACAACGCGTCGCAACCCGATGTTGTGAACTGCTATTTTCGCTAATTGACATAGAACTAAGTATATACGGTGCCCTGCGAGCATCGCCCCCTTAATAATCCCACAAGCGGAATAAGGGGAGACTGCGGAAGGCACTTTTAATTACGCGTAATTACACTACGCGATCCGTTTTCTAACGAACTAATACACTACCCAATCCTTTCCTAACCCTTCACTGACAGTCTAAATTCATGAATGGAGGTCTCCTGGACACTCCTCCAGTAGGATGATTGATAGTTAGGGTTGTGAAGGTCAGCCAGCTGACCTTTCTTGGCAGCGACCCTCAGGGTACTTAGATATGTACACACGTGAATGGGGGCCTACATGTAGATTTGTACACAAGTGAACGGGGCTTAGATTTGTACACACGTGAACGGGGCTTAGATTTGTACACAAAACACTGGTTGGCTTTGTAATTAGATGAATGTAGGTCCCCTGGACACATTCTACAGTAGGATTATTCATAGATTACATTGATAAGGCCAGCCAGGCTGGCTAGGCGGCGAAATTTCAAAGGATTAGATGTGTAAACAAGTCACTGGGCTTAGATTTGTGCACAAACGAATGGCATTAGATTTGCGCACGAGTCAATGGGCTCTGGCTGGGTGCCCAGCTTTCCCACGGTCGGGGGTGACGTTTGCTGATCTCGATGTTAAAGGTTACTATAGTCTTCCTTCATGCTATAGTATATCAAACTAGAAGGTTCCATTGAGGATATCAGGAAGTTTCAGCGTAATCGGCCCAACGGTGTTTGAGTAATTAAAAAAAGAAACAAAAAGTGCCTTCCGGAAACACCTATTCCCTGCTCGCAGGGTAGTTATAAATGCAATTTTGTGAATTGCCAGCCAATGCCCTCACCCAGTAACAATAGATGATATATCACCCACTTGGCTCAATCCAATAACCGAGGCCGATGGGTGATCCTGAGCGCACCTGCCCTGAATCACATTACTGCTGTGTGGGTCAATCACAAATGAATACATATCTGTTTGTTCAGTTCAGCCAGCTTCAACAAATTCCACATGTTTAAATTGTTTGTCATATACAACTACAAGACATTACAGACCTTACATTAGTTTTTTTTTTAAACATATTTTCCCACAATATGCTTTGTCCTTATTATGACTGTATCTGTATTCTATCTAGTATCTGCCTGCCTGCCTGCCTGCGTGCCTGTCTGTTGGCCTGTCTGTCTGTCTTGAATCTGATTAATAGAATGAGTCACATTTTTACATACAATATAGCCGTGTCAATGGACTTTTAGCGGATTGGTTTAGCCCACTAATAATGGAAGAACGACTGTAAATGTTAACTCACCACTGGCAAGGTATGTTGTTAATTTTTAGGGACGAACTCCACCTCGAACTTCGAAGTCCTGCACTGGTGGATAGCTCACGCGTGGGAGCCAACCGTGACGTTAGCAGGCTAACGTCAATTTACACTCCACAGAGCAAAACGTTTAGTCCCGTGTCAACTGTCAAGGGTGTCCATAAAGTTCACAAAACAAACAATTCGGCGGTTGAACAAAGACAATATAACGAATAAAAGATAAGAGCCAAAACTGCAGCAATAAAGTTGTCAAAACGCTAAGTAAATACGATGAACTAACGCGAAGAGAAAAACCTCACATGTGCTCGAAAAACAAACGTGCTGCGTACGTACATGTACGTGTAGAACTTACTGGAAGAAGGTTGCTCTCCGAAGGGCAAAGGTCAGCAACACTGGGCTGATGCACTATGGCGTGCCACATGCAACATTAAATCAAAACAGTACGCACAAAAAGGTTCGGGTCACTACAGACTTATTGCATTATCTGGCCGTGACCCAGGCCTATTTAAACAGTGATAGGATGTATAAATATACAATATAAATTATAGGGTGAACATTTACCTTAATACTAATACTTAAATGTTCATTCTGTGTCTCCTTTGCACTCAAAGCATAGTCCAGCACTCCAAAATGACCTCGATTCACTGTGTAGCTGGGAGAGTAAATGGGAAATGAAGTTCAACCCGGATAAATGTTTCGTAATGCACATGACCACAAAAAAGGCTCCTATTACTTTTAGTTATAATATCAACAACAAGTCCCTTCAAACAACTACAAGCCATCCGTATTTGGGTGTTATCCTCAGCAGTGACTGCAGCTGGTCTCACCACATCAACAAAATTACTACTAATGCAAAACAAACTGTTGGTATCATTCGCCGAAATTTCAAATCATGTAGTCGAGACGTGAAATCCCGTCTTTACCAGTCGCTAGTCCGTTCTAAACTGGTATGCTGTATGCGCCTGGGCCCCATACACTGAAGAAGAAAATAAGCAACTTGAGGGTATCCAAAGATCGGCGGCTAGAATGTGCTGTAATAATTACAACAGAACCTCAAGCGTCACAACTATGCTCCAAGATCTTGGTTGGCCACTCCTTGAATCAAGAAGAGTCATGACACGTCTAGTCATGCTCTACAAGATTTCACATGGTTTGGTGGATGTAGACTCAAAACCAAATCTCACCATTCAAACAAGAACTCTCATCAGACGATCCCATCAATTCTCATATCATCGTGTTCATGCAAAAAGTAAGATCTACAGCACTAGTTTCTTCCCATCCATGATTCCACATTGGAACAATCTGCCCCTCTCAGTCATCAATGCTCCTAATTTAAATCTGTTTAAAAGTGCTGCAGCCGATTTTCTGTTCAATACCAATGTCCCCTCATAGCTCCTCTGATGAGCCCCGTGCCACGCCACTCTAGCGGGATGCGGCTGCAGCCGTTTTGCTGGAGGAAGAATACAGATACAGATACAGATACACTCTCCCCATCCCCTTACCAGGCCTTGAGCATTTACACTGGTTAAGTGATAAATAATCTGCCTAAAAATACATTTGTGTAGACAAGGCCCTTAATCAGTTCAACCCAGACATGTCCTCAGAACAGTCGATGAAAAGAGTATCTTATGGAGCTCAGAGGAACATCCGAGTAAATCAGCTATATAGTTTCCCAGTGGTATAGACAGACTTGTCTAATTCAGCTGTCTATTCAGACAGTTTGTGAAAAGATGGTGACCTTGATAAGTAGCTTAAGTGCTGAATAGATCCACAGCACACTATACTGTAGCTATCTCGAGGTATGTGGAAAATGGTTTGTTCAAGAGTTTCCCATCAACAATATCTGCTTTAATGTGTCTCTGAAGTTTGTTTTCCACAGTACTTTCTGTTTTGATATGAGCTTTGTGTTTTCTGTTTTAGTTTGAGTTAGACACCATACATTCAGCTCTGTTCTGTTCTATGTCCCTGGTCAAGGAATATGTTGATTTGTGTTTTTCAATGTCTGTTTTGCGTTATTTTCTTTCAGCTGGGGTATAATTGAACATGTACAGTACACAACAAGCTGAAGGCCACAACAGAATGTTGCTGATGATCTGACATAATGTCTAAGCTTCCTATCTTTTTAATCAGTTACATAGAGAATCAAGTTGGCCTGGAGAACATCACAGAAATCGATCTTGTCAACTACAGAGAACTGAAGAACCTGTAAGTAGTGATGGAATAACCTATTGAAACACATACTACTGAATTATATAGCACATTAAAAATTGCAATGTATTGGACATTTAGTTTTCAGTGAATGATACAGTATACAGTAGTACAGTATGTGATTCAACACTGTACAAGTACTCTTAACTTCATCACAACTTTCAATGCACCTTTCAATTCCCTTTATGGCCTTTTCACTTACAAAGCTAAACAGCATCTGTTGCATACACAGTATACAGTATGTCTTTCATATACAGTATACAGTATGTCTTCCAGAGAATGTGTTCACAATTCATTTACTGTTAGCATGGAGGTAATTTTTTTTACCTCCATGCTGTTACTGTGTTAGGGAAGCCGTCTTTAACTAACCCCCCATATCCGCCGAAACCCGCCGGATCCCGGCGGGTTTCCACTCTGTGATTATTTTCAATAGGGTTGCATAAATCATGAATATGCAAGTACTTAAGAGGTCATGCTCTGGCCAAAGGGCTCATTAAAATCTGGAGACTTGCCAGAGGGATTAACGCCTGAATAGGCCTTGCGCCAAACAAAAGAAGGCTGCCGGGCAAGTAGCTTTTCGGTCTGTCTATTGTTAAGGGATTAACCCGTTATCTTCCCGACTCCCTAGACCGCGTTCACACTTGATCCGGCAAGGGCGATCAAAGGAGGATCAGATCCTGCAAGGGCGATCAAAGGGCGATCAACAGCTAGTGTGAACGCAAGAGCGATCAGGATCTGATCCTCCTTTTTGATCCCCCTTTATTGCGGGATCAAAGGAGGATCTGATCCTGCAAGGTGGATCAAAAACGTAGTGTGAACGCAACGCAGGATCAGACCCCGCAATTTGACCCACCGACTTCCGGTCTAATCAAACAGACTGGAGCGCGAGTTGAAAAAAATAAACCGCGAAAGTTTGTAAACAACCAGTGTTGGTTATGCAATGAGAGCGTCCCTTATTACACTGGTTCCAACACGTAACACAGCATTTCTGTGCACAAAAGAACATTACACGATTTGAATGGTACTTGGCATTTGCATCCCTGTTCTGCATGCAACAACCGTGCGTGACGAACCACATGCTTCGACCATTTCTACCTCTATGCATCGACCAGTTTCCTTCTCATCAGGCTTTCGTGTTTTTTTTATCATAATACCACGGCAACAACACCGCAAATAAACGAAACTGATCATCCATTAAAAAACTGTAATTGAATGAGGAAAAATCAAACGTAAACGGTGAAAGTGAGTCGAGTCGAACCATGGAGGAAGAAAATGTTTTCTTCCTCCATGGTCGAACTGTGTCTGTAAAATTAGCGAACGAAGCATAAGCTAAGATGGCGGCATGCATCACCCCGGGCAACGCGTGTGCCTGCGTGTGCGCACAATCAATGACCTTGCTCAGTTGACCTGTCACACGAGCAGTGTGGAACTTCCGTTGAACCGACGGTCGGGCTAGGGGGATCAATGCACGATCAGACTCAAGTGTGAACGCGTCCGCGATCAGTTTGATCGCCCTTGCAGGATCTGATCCTCCGTTGATCGCCCTTGCCGGATCTAGTGTAAACGCGGCCCCAGAAGTCATACATGTACTTGAGTATAGTATTAGATCGGGGATATTTACAAAATGTGAATCTTTTTTTATTAATCATGCGTATTTTTCTTTATATTCCCCCAAACTACACTCTTAAAACTCCCGGGTCAAACTTTTGACCCTTTTGCCGGGTCAAATATTGTTGACCCAATTCTGGGTCAATTTGACCCAATTCTGGGTCAATTTTCTTATTGGTGACGTCATGTTAGCAAATCAGCCATTTTGATTGGACGAAAAGAAATACGTCACGCAGGTCACATTTTTCCAACCGCCATTTTTAACTACGATACCGGATGTCGTTTTCGTCCCAATGATCGTTGGAGAATCATTTCACAATTAATGGAAGGGGTCTTCATTACTTTGTTTCATTTGAAGGTATGTAAACTTTCACATTTTATTATACATGTACCCTATGTTCGTTTTATAGTATACAGACAATGACTATACAAAACCATTTTAACGTTAACATAGTGTGTGCAGCAGGTCATGTTGTGTGCAAGCTGACCATTTTAGCCGATTTTCGGCTAGATTTGACAGATTTTTTTGAAAAAAACGAATCTGACAGAAAATCTAGCAGAATAATTTTTTTTAGCAGAATTCTAGCAGAATTCTGGAAAATTGGGAATCTAGCAGAAAAATCTAGCAGATTTGTGTTAAACAAGTTTTTTTTAAAAACAAATAAACATTATTTTTAAATAAACGGTTTACCAAACCCTTGCAAAACGGGACAGGCATGCCAGTCTAATGCGCCGAGGTTCCCTGGGACCCTGACGTCTTATTGCACAGTTTATTACCACAACGTAGTGTATAGCACTCCGTACTAATGACGTCACCTTTTCTCAAAATAGCCGGCTGAAACTTTCCACCAGTCATATGCCATGCCGGCAGTGCATGCGCGCGATAGCGCATAGCGTGGTGGCGACGGCCGACGTGTGAAAGTGTGATGTACACTCGAGTACATGCGACAAACAGAGCGTAACGTTAGTGCGGAGTGCTATTCGGTTCATGAAGTTAGGTCTGTAGTAACTAGTATAAAATCAATGAAATGGCTTCTACTAGTAAGCAACGTGATGATCCTCCGAAGAAGAAAGTGAAGGGGAAAGCATATGACCAGATTTTTAGAGATGAGTGGTTAACAGATGCGAAGTATTCCAAGTGGCTTCGGCGTGATCCAGCGGACTCAAAAAAGGGGAGGTGCATTGTGTGTTGGACATCGTTCGTCTGCAAGAAATCAAACATCGACGACCACGCCAAAAGTGCGAAACATGTGAAGATAATGAAGGATACATTTGATGTAACTGCTCCTAGGCCACTTGAAGTGCACTTCTCAAAGGACAAAACAGCTAAGGACACTATGAGGGCAGAACTAAAACTTGGAGCTTGGGCTGCAGAGCACAACATTCCCTACCGTGCATTTGACCATTTATCCGATGTTTTAGCCAAGGCTTTCCCTGACAAGGTAGCTCAGAACTTGCAGCTGAAACGCACTAAGGTGTCTTCTTTAGTTACTAATGTGATAGGCAAGGATTTCATTGACGGCATACAGAAAAAACTGAACAGTGAGGATGATAATGGAAAAGTGAAATACAGTATCATCATTGACGAAAGTACAGACCGCTCTGGTGAGAAGCAATTGGCTGTCGTCATAAAATATTTTGATGGACCTGTCATGAAGACACGTCTCCTCGATCTTGTGGCTGTAGCAGAGGGGGATGCAGAATCACTATTCAATGAACTTTCAGCGGTCATCACAAAGAAAGGACTGGACTGGAGTGACTGTGTGGGGTGGTGTGCAGACACCTGCAATGTAATGCATGGTGCTCATGACAGCGTAAAAAGTAGACTGAAACTTGTAAATCCTAACATTGCCACAATGAAGTGCTCCTGCCATAGTGCTGCCCTGGTGGCCTCCCATGCATGTGAAGTTCTGCCTCGATCGTTGGAGAAACTGGTGCATGATATTTATAACTATTTTGCACACTCCAACAAACGTACGGCTGCCTTCAAAGAATTTCAGGATTTCACTGACTGTGAGCCACATATAATACTAAAACCATGTCAGACGCGGTGGCTGAGCCTACACGAGTGCGTAGCAAGACTTCTTGAGCAGTGGAGGGCTTTACTTCTGTTCATGCAAGATCAAGATCTCATTGAAAAGAATGCACATGCTCATGAGATCCTAGCTGTCATGCGTAACCCGTACATGAAAATGTACCTGGAGTTTCTCTTTCATGCTACCGAAAATACTGATCTTCAACAAGACGTTCCAGTCAAGTGGATCCACAATCCATATCCTCACCGATACACTGAAAAAGCTATACTCTGATATTCTGTGTCTCTACCTGAAACCAGCATTTGTAAGACAGTCTCGTTCGTTAGCTGACATCGACCCATCAAGCGAAGCCCTCATGGTGCCGTTGGAATCCACATACATCGGAGTAGCAGCATCTGGGTCACTCACTGCGCTGAATTCAACCAATGAAATGAAGAAAGACTTCCTCCAGATGTGCAGAGCGTTTATGGTTACTGCATGTAAAGAGATCAGGAAGCGGTTTCCCTTATACGACCCCATGTTGACAGCCGCCAGTAAGCTCAAAGTGGATTCGGTGAAGACAGGCCAAGTGGCTTCCTTTGTTGGTGTAATACTGCCTCACTTCCCAGGAGTTATAGCTGATGAGAAGCTGCAAAGGGTGGACGACCTCTGGCGACAGGTCCCGTTCGATGAGGACTTATCCGAAGATCTAGACTTTGTACCTTTTTGGCAGAAAGTTTTCAGCAATGACAACTACAGCCCTCTCAGTTACTGTGTGAAAGCGATCATGCTGATACCAGTTGCAAATGCTGATTGTGAGCGAATGTTCTCTGAGCTTCACCAAATCAAGTCTGCGCAACGCAACCGTTTCACAACATCCTCTCTCATGCAAGTTGTAGCAGCTCGGGAAGGGATTCGGGAGACTGGCTGCATTGAATTTGAACCAAGCAAAACAATGTACACGAAATTTAACAGTGCTATGTACGACAAGTGAGTCTCGGGACCCTGCCGTGTGCCAACTTTGCCCTGCAGGTGAGTATATTAACTTGTTTAAAATGTATTGCGTTTCTTAATTAGTCAATTTTATAACATCTGCCCGTTTGTTTTAAGTATATATAATGTGTTTCGTGCGATTTTAGGTGATCTGACAGATTTTTGTCAAATCTAGCAGAATTTTGAAGTGCATCTAGCAGAATTGTTCCATTTTCATCTGGTCACGTTGGTTGTGTGGCCATGTAAATAAATGTGTGAGTGTACATCTACATGGGCGATGGGTATTTTGCAGAACACGCGGAACTCTGCAGAACCCTGCGGAACGCATATAAAACAATAAATACAGCAGGGCTCTCAAAAGTAGCCGGTCACCGGCGGCAAATCGCCGCCTGCGGCAGGTTTTGCCGCCGGCTACTTTTCACCGGATGACCAAAAATATTTTTGAACTTCTGTGAACTTCTTTGCAAAAAACTGATTCGCACGCGGTGCGATACGAAGTTTTATTTACCTGAAATCACGTCAAAACTAGTAAGTTTTCTCAGCGACACGGCCGCAGCCATTATGTATACGCTCCCTTGCGCTTTGTGTAATATCCTGATTGGTTAACGATGTTTCCTGTACTGTGATTCCATACACTTTTGTCAAACTGTTTGGGATACATTGTATCCATTCATTATTAAAGACTCAAATAGACCGGCTGCGGCACGTACATGTATGCTACAAACAAGTATCAAACTAGCTGCTCAGGATGGAATGTTTGCCTATTGTTAACAGTAATTGGATTAGTGGGACTTTAAGTGCTGCTTTATGTCTGCACTGGAGTGTGCACCACGATGTGTATAAACAAAAAAGGGATTTTATTTATAGGGGATGTCCACATTAATTATTGTCCTAATAAAAAAGTGGTGTTGAAATTGGTTTTGTTGTGTAATTATTTTGATGTGTCACCGACCATCCCTCAGCATATCGCCAACATTAACATTTATTTACCCACCGATACCAAGCTTTCTTGTGTATTACATAAATTTGCCGACAAGGTGACAGTTTGTTTCAAAAGAAATACATAAAAAGGGAGGTGTTAAGTCGGTCATTGTCGAGTTCTGTAATGATCATGTCATTGGTGGCTGTCAATTTCCGATCAGTTCAGTCGCAAGGATCGGCAAGAAATATCTTGATATTCCGGCAACGTCAGTGCCGTACAAACGCGGTTTTCTGCACCGCGGGAAATGTCGTCACGGCAAAGCGGAGCCGCTTACGGCCTGATAACATGAACATGTTGGTATTCCTGGCAATGAATGCTCGCAAAACTCCCACCCAGTGAACATGATTTATAACTTATCATTAAGTAACAATCAGTACACCGCAACCGATTTTGAACGAGAAATATTGGTTTTTTGACCAATTACCATTTAACCAAGATTTGATTAAATGGAAAAGAAGAGTTGAAATAGAAATAATAAAACAATAAAACATTTATTTTAACAACGGAACTAAAATTACCAGTGTGTCTTCTTGTGATTCTAGTCTACTATACTACAATAAAGATACAGTTTTTCATGGAATTGATTTAGTTGAGATTGTTTTTTTCTCATTTTGTCTTATTCTTGCCTCAGTCTGGAAAGTGTACTTCAGACTCTTCATTTTTTCTGTTTTCCATGGGTTGGAAATAACCCTCCAAATGCCTCTTGAGGGCCTCAAACATGCACCTCAGAGAGTACAATTTTCAAATTTTTCCGGGGGAGGGCCGCCGGACCCCGCCTTTCCCGGAACGCCTTGCGCCTGCGCCGCTCGGCAAATGGGTTTTGCCCATTTGTCTGCACCCTCCTACTTCCTTTCTTGTACCCTCCTACTCCTCTAAACTTTGAGAGCCCTGATACAGAGATACATACGCAGCCTAATAAAGAAGAAACCTTCCAAACTTGCTTCCATTTACCAATATCTGCAAAATCGGCCCATATTAATAGACTTTTATAGCCTTCAGTCATGTTAATGCTTGCAGAACGCTCTTCGTTTGTTAAATTTGTACTGTTGTGCAGAACACAGCAGAACACATGCTGTTTGGGGATCTGCCATTTACGAATCGGTGCATGCAGGCACTTCGTTCGTCTCCATCACCCTATTCGAACGGCGTTAGTTGCCAAAAAAATTTGCGAAGAAAATCGATACAAAATCTGCCCAAGCATTGTGGGGTTAGACGAGGTATAAATCTGTCATTCAGTCGTTGTTACGGAGAGTAAAAAGTTTATAAATGTTTTTCTGTCCACGACGGACAGTTTTTTTATATCCTCAACTGCCCATATTTTAATTTTTGTTTGAAAATTCGCCTTTGGTTTTTAAATTTTTAGTGTTCTGCAGTTTACCCAGATAGGGGGATGTTTACAGTTGCGGAACGTAGACTAAAACGTTTCCAAATGTTTTTATTTTACTATGATCAGCAGGTGTCTTATATCCTCAACTGCCCATGTTTTCATTTTCGTTTGAAAATTCGCATGTTAAGGTTTTTTAATTGTCGGTGATCCGCAGTTTACCCAGTTAGTTATTTGAGATCGAGTGTTATGCGTGTTCAGATCGAGTGTAATACGTGCATACAGCACGGCAGTGGGAAAGTACCCGTGAGAGGGGGCATGTTTACAGCTGCAGAACGTAGACTCCAATATTACCAAATATTTTTATTTTACAATGGACAAGTTTGTTATATCATCAACTGCCCATGTTTTTTTTTTATTTAAAAAAATCGACTGTTAAAGTATTATAATTGTTAGTGTTCCGCAGTTTACCCATTTAGGTATTTGAGATTGAGTGTAACACGTGCATACTGCATGGCAGTGGGAAAGTACTCGTGGGAGGGGTCGTGTTTACAGCTGCAGAACGTAGACTCCAATATTACCAAATATTTGTATTTTACCATGGACAAGTTTATTATATCCTCAACTGCCCATGTTTTTATTTTATTTAAAAAAATCGACTGTTAAAGTATTATAATTGTTAGTGTTCCGCAGTTTACCCAGTTAGGTATTTCAGATCGAGTGTAATACGTGCATACTGCATGGCAGTGGGAAAGTACTCGTGGGAGGGGGCATGTTTACAGCTGCAGAACGTAGTCTCCAATATTACCAAATATTTTTATTTTACAATGGACAAGTTTGTTATATCCTCAACTGCCCATGTTTTTATTTTATTTAAAAAAATCGACTGTTAAAGTATTATAATTGTTAGTGTTCCGCAGTTTACCCAGTTAGGTATTTGAGATTGAGTGTAATACGTGCATACTGCATGGCAGTGGGAAAGTACTCGTGGGAGGGGTCGTGTTTACAGCTGCAGAACGTAGACTCCAATATTACCAAATATTTGTATTTTACCATGGACAAGTTTATTATATCCTCAAGTGCACTTTGTATCGGTGAGCTTTGTAATATTTATATAACAAATATGTGTAGGTCGTTTATGTTAGCCATAAAGAATGTGCTATTACACAAGAGAACTGTAGTGGTGGCCAGCGGCGGCACCAGACCTGTTAAACTGGGGGCAAGAGGGCAAGAGGGGGGGGCAAGCTTAAATTTAAGGGGGGCAAACATTAATCTTTAATGTAATTGCCCCCCCGTAGCGCCGCCGCTGGTGGTGGCAAGAAAACAAGTTTTCCTTTAGTCTAAACATTCTTCCAACAAAACAGATTTTCATACACAGCTTTGAAGGAATTTCTACAGGTCAAAAAATCAGAAAATTACATTTTTAGACTCTAACTATAATGAATATTAATATTAAATTGATACCTTCCTTATACACTGTATGATTGCTGATAGAATTGCTACAGTTAAAATGAATATCATCTGAATCATATGATTGGATTTCTAGATAAAGTTTTTTGGGTAAAGGACTTGAACTCAACCTAGTTTGTGACTAGGATTTGTCACCTGTGTGACTAGAACTCAGACTCAACAGGACTGTAAGACTCAACATGGATCTATCATTCTGACTCTACCCATGTGACTCGAACTCAGACTCAAGTTTGAGATCTTTGACTTATCAGACTTCTCCTATATGATTCAGGAATGATTAGGACTCAATACTGAGATCTATAAAAGGGACTTGAGCTATGTGACATGATCAGGACTCAGAATCAAAATTGAGATCTATATGACTCAGGCTTCACCTACATGTATGTGACTCAGGACTATAGAATTTTCACACTCAAAACTGAGATCTACAACTCGGATTTTACCTATGTGATTCGATCGATCAGGACTAGGATTCAGACTGAACACTGAAGTCTGTGACTCAGACTTTACCTATGTGACTCAGAACTAGAATTCAGACTCAAAACTGAGATCTACAACTCAAATTTTACCTATGTAATTTGATCGATCAGGACTAGAATTCAGACTCAACACTCTGGTCTCAGACTTTAACTATGTGACTCGGGACTTGGACTCAGACTCAACACAGATGTATGACTATAAGACTTTACATATGTGACTCAATCAGGACTAGTACTCAGACTCAGACTCGACACTGAGATATATGACTCAGACTTTAACTCTGTCACGAGGTATTCAACACTGAGATCTGTGCCTCAAACTGAAGTTGTGAGGTGTCAAATTTAAATCTGGGCAATACTATAGATCAGTTGACTGTTGAATGCAGCTGATGTACAAATAGAGAGTGGTCAGTGGCGGATTTAGGGAGGTGCGCAACGGGCGCGCGCCCCCCTTATTTTTGCCGAGTCAAAAAAAAAACTCCTTCCCTTGTATAGGACCTCGTGCTACGCACTCGCATTTTTCAACTTTGAAATTAGCCCTCAAAGTTTGCGCCCCCCTTTCTTAAAATCCTGGATCCGCCCCTGGTGGTCTACATAATCAGTCATCCATACAACCTCCCAAAACCTCAACATAATAATACTTACTATGTACAGATGAGCAGCGACCCAGGTTTGATGATAACTGCCCAGTATCAGTGACAGTGAAGAGTGAATTTGGTTCAACCTCTCAGTTAGTGGACTTTGATGTGCCAACTGCTTCTGACAACTCCGGCATAGTAACTACTATAGATACTGTAGGTGAGTTATTAATCCTGGGTAATTATCCTCTCCTTCGAGGAGGTCAGATGCCATGGTTCTCCATCAGTTGATTTTTAGTATTTTTAGTATTTTTTAACTGTGTGTTTTTATATAATTTGGTGTGAATTTTAATGTAATGTTTTAACTCCTTTGTATTGAAGTGCTTTTGGGCCATATGCTTAATTTGATGTGAAATAAACCAGAAATAAATAAATTTGGCCTTATGACATCTTCACCCTATAAGCCTCTGAACATTAACCAATATACCTTCATTACACTGTAGTCATATCTTTTCATGTACAGAGGTGATTCTTAAAAACAAAATGTACATACGTATTATTTTAAAGATCTATAGGGTGTGTCTTATGGTGTTTGCAAATGTGCAGTTACTTCTATCCACGGCTTAGGGTCACTTAGGCTACATCAGAAATGCACCAATTTAAAAAAAGAATTGTATGAAATAATGAGTTAAAATGTAATGAGTTGCCACAATTGGTGCAGTTGGTAAAACATTTATAGTTATCTGGGAGAGGTTGCTGGTACAAATCTTGTCTTCTGTCTTCTGATAGTGATTGAATTGAATGCAATTGATTTTGATGATCATACAGCTACCATGACTTGGGTTTAACAAAACGGCGAAACCTACAATTGTTTCTTAATTTTGTCATTGAAATTGAAAAGTAATAAAAACAATATTTGTCTTCAATTTGTGATTGATTTGTGGCAGGCAAACTGGCCACCAAGCCCCCAGGTAGTAGGTTCCTTGAAAGCAGAACTACAGTGACTTATATAGCTCACGGCTGTTTCAGCCCCATAGTCCGTGCGTAATAAATTGTCCACTGTGCGGTTGTTGGTTTTTCGTCACTCTAATAATGAAACGTGACGTCACTTAGCTAGCTTCGTTAACATGGCGATACACGTTCAGAAAAAAAGAACGTTAACAAACTCAACTTCCGACCAAAATTCCACTCTTACAAGCCAAGACTATAATTTTTGAATGTAAATATCGATGAGTCATTAAAAGTTATATATTTTTTGGCCGTTGTTTATTTTTTCTTCAATGCAATTAAACATTTGAGAAGATTTGTGTGTGTGAAAAGCGTCGCTAAATGGTCAATAAAAGTACTATCACTTGAATTATATAACGTTGGGAAATGATTACTTTTTTATTGATCGGAATTTTTTAAATGGAAAATGAAGACGCATTCATTTAGAAAACTACATATTTCATATCTTTTAGCTCGTTTGATTCGTGGGCAATGACGGAAATTTTCAATATAAACGACGTTTTCAGTCCTAAAAATAAAATACGGGTCGTGTGCTTACGTGAATCTACACAGTGCGCGACTAGTCTGCATCATGTGTGTGCATAGTCGTACTATAGCGCGCGTGTACGTATGTACCGTACATGTACACATACAAATCGCGCGAATACTGAAACAGTTATATTGCATCTTTAGATACATGGACCCCAAAATGTAAGTAAATATGCCCAAAACTACTTGACAAATGAAAGATTTTCTAGAGATTTGATGTAACAATGAAAAACTATTCATTAACGTGAATGCATTGTATGTAAAATACATGTACTCAATGTGTGTGTATTGTACAGATTAGTTATATTGCATTTTTAGATACATGGACCCCAAAATGTAAGTAAATATGCCCTAAACTACTTGACCAATGAAAGATTTTCTAGAGATTTGATGTAACAATGAAAAACTATTCATTAACGTGAATGTATTGTATGTAAAATACATGTACTCAATGTGTGTGTATTGTACAGATTATGTGTATTGTATGTAAAATACATGTACTCAACGTGTGTGTATTGTACAGATTATATACTGTACAATACACACACGTTGAGTACATGTATTTTACATACAATACATTCACGTTAATGAATAGTTTTTCATTGTTACATCAAATCTCTAGAAATCTTTCATTGGTCAAGTAGTTTAGGGCATATTTACTTACGGGGTCCATGTATCTAAAAATGCAATATAAAAATAAAGGGAATGTACAACATTGGTATTTGGTACTAATAAACAAAAACTTTTGCATGTTTATTTCCACGTTTTGACAACGATTCCTCTTTTCTCTAACATGAAAATCAAATCATTTCTCAGGATGATTGATTTATAGGTTTTAAATTAACCATTGTTGTCACTTCCCTTTACAGCAATTTCATGGCACAGTTTTACACATACAATAAATAAGTCATGGGAGTACTTTGGATTCACATCTTACATTTATTTCAAATTTTCTTTTCCTAGCTTTCAGTTGTTTTGTTTTTACTATCACAAAAATAGTAATTTTCCGGTACTGAACAGTGCATAAAATCCTTTTATTTTCAAATAATATATCATAAATTAACCTGGCTATGCAAGTTTAATCACATTTAGTGCTTACGTTTTTGATACCACAAAAGTTGTTTCACCCAGCCCACACAAAACAAGTTCATGTGTATAACTATAAACTAAGCAGCACTGATATTGGGCCTAGGTGAGTACACAGAAAAATATTTTCAAGAATATTTTGAATCATGACAATGATGTACTGATGAACAGTGTTTAACTCCAAAAGGACGAAAAATAAGAGAACAGAGCCCTAGATGCAAATCAGGCCTTGGCAATGATGATTAACTTGAACGTCATGGTGCACTGATTTAGAACAGATTTAGTTCAAATGTTTGCAGATGTACGTGACATCAGATTTATCATTCACATCCTCTTTTTACACAGATATCCTGCGCAATAGTATGGATATTGTTCAGTTTTTCCTACACTCAAGATATTACAATTGTTCAATTCCTTGACTCCATGCTGTTTTGACACAGACATTGTACTCTTGATTTACTGAATTTACTGAAGTTTCTCTGGAATCAACATCAGCCCAAAGCATCTACATGTATGTATAAAGTAGAAATTGGTCTGCCGTAAGGTGGCAAGCTGGCATACTGAATTCAACAGGGCAGGACGTGAGTTCACGGAATGAAAGATCCTCTGCAAAAGTTGTTAAGTATCATGCTGTGCCATCATACCACCACAATACCAGGAATAAGGGCATGCATAAAGATCTGTCAAAAAAATAAGAAAAAAACATTGTTTTACACATATACATGTATACATACACATGGGATGCACTTCCTCGTGTATTATTTGTGGTTTTTCATTGTTACATCAAATCTCTAGAAAATCTTTCATTGGTCAAGTAGTTCAGGGCCTATTTACTTACATTTTGGGGTCCATGTATCTAAAATTGCAATATAAAAATAAAGGGAATGTACAACATTGGTATTTGGTACTAACACACATCCTTGTAAAAAATATAAACAAAAACTGTTACATGTTTTTCCGTTTTTGACAACGATTCCTCTTTTCTCTAACATGAAAACCAAATCATTTATCAGGATGATTGATTTATAGGTTTTTAGATTTAATAATTGTTGTAACTTCCCTTTACAGCAATTTCATGCTACAGTTTTACACATACAAAGAGTATGCTACTTAAAACAATCAAAATATCTGTAAAGTCTGTTCATTTCTAACCCATTGCCGGACTGTTTCCTAACATGACATAACTCTTACCTTTGCAGCTAATCCTACTGTTTGCAATGTTCCCCATACAGTGATCAAACCATTGCCACACCAGAATTGAGGGCGTTCCATCTAGGAAGATCAGCTGTGAAAAGAAAATTAAACTCAAAATAAGCATGTTTTATTTTGTTGTATTCAAACCATTTCATGATTTTCATGTGATCACAAATTCTGAAAAGTATCATAAATGATATTCGTAAATTTCATGATTATAAAGACCACGGTGACACCATGTGAAATTCTCTGTTGAGTAGTACTAGTAGTAATCCTGAGTGACCATCAGAGCATACTGATCGAAATGTCGTTGTAACCTCCAGTTCTTTTCAGAACCAATTACTACCGCTAGAGTATTTCACATGGTGTCACCGCAATTAGTCTTATCATCTTCACCATGCAAAGCTACAAGTTTTCCTAAATGTCATCATTGTTGTTGTAAATATTATCAGTATCAACCAAAATTATTTAAAATGTACCTTTGCATAATTATAAACTCAGACTTATCAGAGAATATTACATACATAATTTACAAAGTACATGCAGCGGTGACATTGGTAGACATGTCCAGCTGTACTAATGTTTTTAATGTTCTCAGCCCTAAACATTGTTGTTCACTGTTCAGACTATTTGTTTGTTTAAATTAATAAATTATTTAATTTCACAGAGCTAACATTAGATATTGCACTGATTACACACGTCTAATGTTAGCATATTTTTTTTTTAAATTCAACTAATTGTACTCATGCCTAGGCTTCACTCTCCTAACGTTACAGACTTATTTACCACTATTTCAAAAGAGTCATGGAAGAAAAACCACGTAAGCATACTTTGTTTACATAAAACCGGGTACCCGCTAAATTAGTCCCAACGTTTAAAGTAATAGCACCCATTCACTGGCGCCCATACCGTAGACATTACTGACTGCACTATGCATGCTGTATGCATCAACCATGGAGGAAGAATCTGTTTTCTTCCTCCATGCATCAACCAACGCGTTACAACACATCTGACATGTCTGAAGCCGGTTAAAATGCTTATTTTAAATCAAATATGCTCGTAAATGTGTCATTGCCCAGACTTACCTCCAATTATAGTGTATAATAATGTCTGTTTTCAACGATGAAACATCCACTGGTGATAGGAAAATTCAGAAAATAGTGAAAAACTCGCTTTTGTGGAAGGTTTTCTTCGCAGGTCTGCATGCACCCAACTGTTGAAACACTCGATTCAACGACCTCGAAAAGAGCTATTATGACTATTTTCAGAATAAATAGATTATGTTGACATAAAAAGAAACTAAAAAAGGATTTTAGTCAATCACATAATACATTATGCGAAACGAATTGATCAGAAACACAATTTTTTCAGGGTCACGATAGCCGGGTCAATCGCATTTCCGAAACATTCCTTAAACGTGCATACATAATGAGCACGACCAGCACTAAACTAGATTCACCAACAGAGGGCGCACTTTTTTAGCGTTGAAACAGCCGTGAGCTACAGACTCGAGTGGTAACTCAGAATACTGTGATGTCACTGTGACAGTAAATGGTAAGACGAAACAATGTGTTTTTGCCCTAAGTAATAATGTGTCTTAGTTTTGTATAGTTTCTGCTTTTGTAATTTGAGTTTCTGCTGAAAAATCTACAGTTATCTCAGACAAGATCCAAATCTTTGACAGCACTACACTATGAATAAACTTCACCCTGAAAATCTGTTTTAACTGTGAAACCGTGAAAACGCCATGAAATACTCTTGAAATTCCTTCGCCATAAAAACACAGTGAAAATGCAATGAACTTCTTGTGGCAGGGCAGCTCATTAATTCTCAAGAGCACCGTGAATTTGCTCTGTAATCGCACTATACACATTATTGCCAATATCTGAGAGGAAGAGACACCATGAAATTACCGTGAACTGTTATTTCACGGCAAAACGGATTTTCATGGCATTTTCAGGGTGAGGTTATTCATAGTGCTAATTGCTTACAAGAAAGGGCTTTGGGGGACTGAATAATTGGATTTACAAAGCAAACTTCAGAGAGCATCCCTAGTCACCTGATTAATTCACTCCAAATATTTGATTGCTGTTGAATTAGTCGTTTAAACAAGGTGTCATCAGGATTA
>CM055824.1:37989252-38096084 GCA_029582265.1 Zoroaster sp. YZ-2022 | reverse complement strand
TTCCCCCCCAACCAAAAAAAAATTAAATTAAATTAAAAAATAAAATAAAACTAGAAATTTAGTGTTTGTTTGATTACAAACACTAGGTGTTCGGGTTGTTTTAGTAAAGGTGAATCTTATCTAGCTAACTTTAAATATGAAAAATTAAAAAATATTCATATTTGGGTCATTTTTCATCTATTGTTTAAAATTTGTGATTTTGTTCATGGGGGACTTTTTGGTTATGGCTTTTGTAAGAGTTTATTCCAATCGCGGTACTTTATAAATCCGTCTCCAAACAAACTTACAGAGAGTTATGGAAATACTTTTGTTTTCACCTTCCGCTACGGAACACAATGGCAAATAAGCATCACGTCATTCTTGTATTCTTTCGGAAGCTTTGTGCTGATCGATGTGTGTCATTGTAAAATACATTGAGTGGTTGAAGAATTTTGATTTTCGAAATAAAAACTTTGAATTAATGTTTATTGGTGCCTAAAAGTTACGGAAGCGTTAAAGGGACATAGTAAAAAAATACTGGGTTTAAGTCATAATATGACTTAATTAGGTCATAACTATGACTTAATATCCAATAATTATTACTTATTATGTCGTAAATATGACTTAGCATAATTATGACTTTTTATATCATAATTATGGCTTAAATAAGTCATAATTATGAGTTAAATATCTCATAATTATGACTTATTATTTGATAATTATGACTGAAATAAGTCATAATTAGGTGTTCGGGTATGTGCCCGAAACACCTATTGTTTTTGTTCGTTTTTTAGGTGTTCGAGCTGCAGCGCGAGCACCTATTGTTTTTGTTCGGTTTTTTTTAGGTGTTCGGGTATGTACCCGAAACACCTATTGTTTTTGTTCGGTTTTTTTCTTTTCTTCTCCTTCTTCTTCTTCTCCGGATAGACTGTCTACAAAAAAACACATACTTGCAAACTTCACATGAACTTCAAACTTGGCATATACTTAGAACTTAACAAGTAGATGAAACACGAGTTGTGAGTGACCCCAATTTGACCTTACTTCCCGTCCAAACCGGAAGTCAAATTTTAATATTTAAAAAAATCATATAAAAACAACCACAACAGGTAAATTGACATTTTTTGCACCATTGTATAGATTGTTAATTGTCAAAAAATATTTACAAAAACATGACCCCAATTTGACCTTACTTCCTGTCCAAACCGGAAGTCAAAGTTTAACATTTAAAAAATCATATCTCAACAACCACAAGAGGTAAATTCAGAGTTTTTGCACCATTGTACAGATTGTTAATTGTCCAAAAATATTTACACAAAGGTGACCCCTAATTTGACCTTACTTCCCGTCCAAACCGGAAGTCACAGTTTAATATTTAAAAAAATCATATCTCAACCACCACAAGAGGTAAATTGACATTTTTTGCACCATTGTATAGATTGTTAATTGTCGAAACATATTTACATAAAGGTGACCCCAATTTGACCTTACTTCCTGTCCAAACCGGAAGTCAAAGTTTAATATTTAAAAAAAATCATATCTCAACAACCACAGGGGGTAAATTCACAATTTTTCTACCATTGTACAGATCGTTAATTGTCAAAAAATATTTACAAAAAGATGACCCCAATTTGACCTTACTTCCTGTCCAAACCGGAAGTCAAAGTTTAATATTTAAAAAAATCATATCTCAACAACCACAAGGGGTAAATTCACAATTTTTGTACCAATGTACAGATCGTTAATTGTCAAAAAATATTTACAAAAAGATGACCCCAATTTGACCTTACTTCCTGTCCAAACCGGAAGTCAAAGTTTAATATTTTTAAAAATCATATCTCAACAACCACAAGAGGTAAATTTAAAATTTTTGTACTATTGTACAGATCGTTAATTGTCAAAAAATATTTATAAAACGGTGACCCCAATTTGACCTTACTTCCTGTCCAAACCGGAAGTCAAAGTTTAATATTTAAAAAAATCATATCTCAACAACCACAAGAGGTAAATTCACAATTTTCGTACCATTGTACAGATCGTTAATTGTCAAAAAATATTTACAGAAAGATGACCCCAATTTGACCTTACTTCCTGTCCAAACCGGAAGTCAAATTTTAATATTTAAAAAAATCCTATCTCAACAACCACAAGAGGTAAATTGACATTTTTTGCGCCATTGTATAGATTGTTAATTATCGAAACATGTTTACACAAAGATGACCCCAATTTGACCTTACTTCCTGTCCAAACCGGAAGTCAAATTTTAATATTTAAAAAAATCATATCTCAACAACCACAACAGGTAAATTCACAGTTTTTGCACCATTGTACAGATTGTTAATTGTCAAAAATATTTACAAAAACATTCTGACGTCATCATCACTACCCTGACAAAATCCGAACACCTATGTGTTTGTCATATGACAAACACTTAAGTCTAGTTTTGTTTTTTTTTCTTCTCCTTCTCTTCTTCTTTTCCGGATCGATTGTCTACAAAAAAACACATACTTGCAAACTTCATATGAACTTGAAACTTGGCACATACTTAGAACATAACACGTAAATGAAACATAATTTGTGACGTCATTATTAGGTCATCAGATATCGAATTTCGATCAATCATTCTTTATTAGTTAAAACGTTTTGATTACGTTGCAAATGAAAGATCTACACGGCTTTTTCAACGCTAAAAAAGTGCGCCCTCTGTTGGTGAATGTAAATCAGCTCTGGTCGTGCTCATTATTGTATGCATGTAAAAATCATATCTCAACAACCACAACAGGTAAATTGACAGTTTTTGCACCATTGTACAGATTGTTAATTGTCAAAAAATATGTACACAAAGGTGACCCCAATTTGACCTTACTTCCTGTCCAAACCGGAAGTCAAAGTTTAATGTTTAAAAAAATCATATCTCCACAACCACAAGAGGTAAATTGAAATTTTTTGTATCATTGCATAGATTGTTAATTGTCGAAAAATATTTACACAAAGGTGATCCCAATTTGACCTTACTTCCTGTCCAAACCGGAAGTCAAAGTTTAATATTAAAAAATCATATCTCAACAACCACAAGAGGTAAATTGACATTTTTTGTACCATTGTATAGACTGTTAATTGTCGAAAAATATCTACACAAAGGTGACCCCAATTTGACCTTACTTCCTGTCCAAACCGGAAGTCAAAGTATAATATTTTACAAATACATATCTCAACAACCACAAGGGGTAAATTCACAATCTTTCCACTATTGTACAGATTGTTAATTGTCAAAAATGTTTACAAAAACATGACACAATTTGACCTTTACTTACTATCTAAACCGGAAGTCAAAGTTTAATATTAAAACAAATAATGATGCAAAGTTTCTTTTAAAAACATTCTGACGTCGTCATCACTGCCCTGACAAAACTCGAACACCTATGTGTTTGTATTATCACAAACACTGCCATCTAGTTGTTTTTGTTTTCAATACTAACGAACATGTTTCACATAGTGAAAAGAGTTGGACATCATATTTTTGGAAATGATTGTTTAACATCTTGTAGGTTTGTAAGTTGTTGTGACAATAAAAGGGGGAATTTTGTTTTTATAAACTTGTATTTTATTATTAAACAAGGCTTAGCGATATTACGACTGAAATAGTAACAAACAAATATTTTTTATTGCATTTTTTATAGATATTTACTAATATTATAATACCAAAGTAGTTGTCACGCCGACACAACAAATTGATAAAATGTACAGCTAATTTTATCTGGTAACTGTAATTGTAGAAAAACGAACCTTTAACATCAAATGCACTTTTAACTTTCAACGTCCGTGTCAGAAACATAGATTTATACAGTAAATAATTATGAAATAAAGTTTTGATGGGTTCTGTCATTTATTCATTTGAGTACAAAATAACAATGTCGGAAATTGCTTGTTAGAATAACGAAACACACGGGCAATAGCATAGTCTATCCTTGCAATGTTTTAAGGCAAAACAAAACATCCTTTTGGTCGAAACATTTTGAAAACCTGGGAGCGTTGTTAATTTGTAGGCTTGAAAAATGGTCACGACAAAATAATTTCAATCAATTTCTTAAAGTTATAATTTTCGGCAAATATTCAAAATTTACAAGGCATCTTTTCGACAAATATCCAGTAATTCATAGAGAAACAATTGGGGAAAATCTTGTTTTCGACAAACCTTTGAGATGATATTCATAAATATATTAATCTTGTAGTTCTAATTAACCTTTTGTGAAAAAAATAAATAAAATGTCAACATTCCCTTCTTAAAAACTGTTTGCCTTTTGTCAAGTTATTATAATATTGTCCATTATTAATAACTCAAGTTATTCCACAAATCTCGAACTGCACACAGCTAATAAGTGTGCGGTATAATTGGTGGGTTTATATAGGGGGAAGAATCGTCACAATACACGGGTACGAAACCGAGTAGTGCTGCTTTTTCATTTTCTTTTTACATGGTTGCGCAATCACGATGGTTTATTTAAAGTAGTATTAAATTCAACTCCAAGTAACAACAGGACGGGTTGCGCAATCTATTGGCACTGTGTTTCGGTGCAGACGACCTGGGTTCGAACCACAGTGACGCCTGTATTTTTTGTTTGATATATCGTTGCGCAATCACGAATTCTTTAAGAAGTATTAAATTCAACTCCAAATACCAACAGGATAAATGGCGCAAGACGTTAGTCCACTGGGTTGTCTATAGCGGCAGTTCTAGGCTGTTACCGTACGTCCGGGTTCGAATCCTGCTCCTGTTCGAAACACAGCGTCATCGACTTTTTGTCATTATAAATGGTTGCGCAATCACGACGGTTTATTTAATTAGTATTAAATTCAATGCCAAATATCAACAGGACTGGTGGCGCAAGCTAGTGGCACTGGGTTTCGGTGCAGACGACCCGGGTTCGAAACCCAGCGCTGGATTTCTTTTTCGTTTTATATGGTTGCTCAATCACGATTTATAAGTCGTATTGAATTCAACTGCAAATACCAACAGGATAAATGGCGCAAGCCGTTAGTCCACTGGACTGTCAATTGCGGTAGTTCCAGGCTGGTACGTCCGGGTTCGAATCCTGCTCCTGACACATAGAGACATGGCAGCTGCTGGCTGCGGCAATGGCTTGGGGACCGCCATGTCTCTCCCCTAAAGGTTAGAGCGTGGAGGAAATGTACGGACGGGGGAGAAAAGGAGGGACCGGGAGGGTAGCGACCTCCCAGAAGGGTGCTAAGGTGATCACCATACCGGGGTGTCCCGGACTTTGAGTCATCCGAATACCTGGTCGACACTCTGACTAACTCTCCGCACTTTTTTACAATTTGTTTATTTTATTTTTTAATTTATTTTTAATTTATTTTTATTTTTTTTAATTTTATTTATTTATTTTTTTAAATTGTACAATTCCAAATTTGCCTTCTGGGATCATTGAAGCTATGTTTTTTTTTAAATCTTCTTTTTCAAATAATTATGTCTTTCACGACAATCGGAGAATGCAAAAGTAGGCTATTCGAATTAAGAAAAATGAGATCCAGGCACTTAAAAAATGTCAAGGGGTAAGCATTGTCGTTTTTTCACCGCGAAAAAAGAGTTAATTTTAAGTTGTTGGAAAGACGCAATAGATTATTTTTCAGAATTTTTTTTTTAAAGAAATTTTTGTAAAAAAGTGCGGAGAGTAAATTTGAACCGAATCGGAGAGAATTTTTTTTCGAGGTGAAAAAAATGTCAATGCTTACCCCTTGTCGTTTTTTTCCAAATTTGGCCTAAAAATGACATTTTTTCAAAATGCTTGATACTTGCTGGAGAGACGTAATAGTGCCTAGAACCCATTTTTCGTAATTTGAGTCGCCTATCTTTCCAACTTTTTAAGAAAATCAATATTTTATGACAAAATATGGGTGAAATTGTGAAATTTTATACTTGTCCATATAGGCTGTAACTCGGTGGCTGTATTCTGGAGACACAGTGGTTCATTCTGTGTAAATTTGAACCGAATCGGAGAGAATTTTTTTTCGAGGTGAAAAAAAACGTCCCTGGTCGTTTTTTCCAAATTTGGCGTAAAAATGCAATTTTTTCAAAATGCTTGATACTTGCTGGAGAACCCATTTTTCGTAATTTGAGTCGCCTATCTTTCCAACTTTTTAAGAAAATCAATATTTTACGACAAAATATGGGTAAAATTGTGAAATTTTAAACTTGTCCATATAGGCTGTAACTCGGTGGCTGTATTCTGCAGACACAGTGGTTCATTCTGTGTAAATTTGAACCGAATCGGAGAGAATTTTTTTTTCGAGGTGAAAAACGACGTCCCTGTCGTTTTTTCCAAATTTATGTAAAATGCAATTTTTTCAAAATGCTTGATACTTGCTGGAGAACCCATTTTTCGTAATTTGAGTCGCCTATCTTTCCAACTTTTTAAGAAAATCAATATTTTATGACAAAATATGGGTGAAATTGTCAAATTTTTATACTTGTCCAAATAGGCTGTAACTCGGTGGCTGTATTCTGCAGACGCAGTGGTTCATTCTGTGTAAATTTGAACCGAATCGGGGAGAATTTTTTTTCGAGGTGAAAAAAAACGTCCCTTGTCGTTTTTTCCAAATTTGGCCTAAAAATTACATTTTTTCAAAATGCTTGATACTTTCTGGAGAGACGTAATAGAGTGCCTAGAACCCATTTTTCGTAATTTGAGTCGCCTATCTTTCCAACTTTTTAAGAAAATCAATATTTTATGACAAAATATGGGTAAAATTGTGAAATTTTAAACTTGTCCAAATAGGCTGTAACTCGGTGGCTGTATTCTGCAGACGCAGTGGTTCATTCTGTGTAAATTTGAACCGAATCGGGGAGAATTTTTTTTCGAGGTGAAAAAAAAACGTCAATGCTTACCCCTTGTCGTTTTTTTTCCAAATTTGGCCTAAAATGAAATTTTTTCAAAATGCTTGATACTTGCTGGAGAGACATAATAGAGTGCCTAGAACCCATTTTTCGTAATTTGAGTCGCCTATCTTTCCAACTTTTTAAGAAAATCAATATTTTCTGACAAAATATGGGTAAAATTGTGAAATTTTAAACTTGTCCAAATAGGCTGTAACTCGGTGGCTGTATTCTGCAGACACAGTGGTTCATTCTGTGTAAATTTGAACCGAATCGGAGAGAATTTTTTTCGAGGTGAAAAAAACGACTATGCTTACCCCTTGTCGTTTTTTCCAAATTTCGCCTATAAATGCTTGATACTTGCTGGAGAGACGTAATAGAGTGTCTAGAACCCATTTTTCGTCATTTGAGTCGCCTATCTTTCCAACTTTTTAAGAAAATCAGTATTTTAGGGAAAATATGGGTGAAATTGTCAAATTGTTATACTTGTCCAAATAGGCTGTAACTCGGTGGCTGTATTCTGCAGCAACAGTGGTTCATTCTGTGTAAATTTGAACCGAATCGGAGAGAATTTTTTTCGAGGTGAAAAAAACGACTATGCTAACCCCTTGTCGTTTTTTCCAAATTTGGCCTAAAAATGCTTGATACTTGCTGGAGAGACGTAATAGAGTGTCTAGAACCCATTTTTCGTCATTTGAGTCGCCTATCTTTCCAACTTTTTAAGAAAATCAATATTTTATGACTAAATATGGGTGAAATTGTAAATTTGTTATACTTGTCCAAATAGGCTGTAACTCGGTGGCTGTATTCTGGAGACACAGTGGTTCATTCTGTGTAAATTTGAACCGAATCGGAGAGAATTTTTTTTCGAGGTGAAAAAAAACGTCCCTGGTCGTTTTTTCCAAATTTGGCGTAAAAATGCAATTTTTTCAAAATGCTTGATACTTGCTGGAGAACCCATTTTTCGTAATTTGAGTCGCCTATCTTTCCAACTTTTTAAGAAAATCACTATTTTAGTGAAAATATGGGTGAAATTGTCAAATTTTTATACTTGTCCAAATAGGCTGTAACTCGGTGGCTGTATTCTGCAGACACAGTGGTTCATTCTGTGTAAATTTGAACCGAATCGGAGAGAATTTTTTTTCGAGGTGAAAAAAACGACTATGCTTACCCCTTGTCGTTTTTT
The DNA here is from genome assembly GCA_029582265.1 of Zoroaster sp. YZ-2022. Classification (NCBI taxonomy): domain Eukaryota; kingdom Metazoa; phylum Echinodermata; class Asteroidea; order Forcipulatida; family Zoroasteridae; genus Zoroaster; species Zoroaster sp. YZ-2022. Next base: position 38,088,027 of record CM055824.1, on the reverse strand, counting down.
CCAAATTTGGCCTAAAAATGATTTTTTTTAATGCTTGATACTTGCTGGAGAGACGTAACAGAGTGTCTAGAACCCATTTTTCGTCATTTGAATATCCTATCTTTCCAACTTTTTAAGAAAATCAGTATTTTAGGGAAAATATGGGTGAAATTGTCAAATTTTTATACTTGTCCAAATAGGCTGTAACTCGGTGGCTGTATTCTGCAGCCACAGTGGTTCATTCTGTGTAAATTTGAACCGAATCGGAGAGAATTTTTTTCGAGGTGAAAAAAACGACTATGCTTACCCCTTGTCGTTTTTTCCAAATTTGGCCTAAAATTGAATTTTTTAAACAAATGCTTGATACTTGCTGGAGAGACATAATAGAGTGCCTAGAACCCATTTTTCGTAATTTGAGTCGCCTATCTTTCCAACTTTTTAAGAAAATCAATATTTTCTGACAAAATATGGGTAAAATTGTGAAATTTTAAACTTGTCCATATAGGCTGTAACTCGGTGGCTGTATTCTGCAGACACAGTGGTTCATTCTGTGTAAATTTGAACCGAATCGGAGAGATTTTTTTTTCGAGGTGACTTAAGCTTACCCCTTGTCGTTTTTTCCAAATTTGGCCTCAAAATGCTTGATACTTGCTGGAGAGACGTAATAGAGTGTCTAGAACCCATTTTTCGTCATTTGAGTCGCCTATCTTTCCAACTTTTTAAGAAAATCAGTATTTTAGGGAAATATGGGGGAAATTGTCAAATGTTTATACTTGTCCAAATAGGTTGTAACTCGGTGGCTGTATTCTGCAGACACAGTGGTTCATTCTGTGTAAATTTGAACCGAATCGGAGAGAATTTTTTTTCGAGGTGAAAAAAAACGTCCCTTGTCGTTTTTTCCAAATTTGGCGTAAAAATGACATTTTTTCAAAATGCTTGATACGTGCTGGAGAGACGTAATAGCGTGCCTAAAACCCATTTTTCGTAATTTGAGTCGCCTATCTTTCCAACTTTTTAAGAAAATCAATATTTTATGACAAAATATGGGTAAAATTGTGAAATTTTAAACTTGTCCAAATAGGCTGTAACTCGGTGGCTGTATTCTGCAGACACAGTGGTTCATTCTGTGTAAATTTGAACCAAATCGGAGAGATTTTTTTTTCGAGGTGAAAAAAACGTCGATGCGTTGGCCTAAAAATTACATTTTTTCAAAATGCTTGATACTTTCTGGAGAGACATAATAGAGTGCCTAGAACCCATTTTTCGTAATTTGAGTCGCCTATCTTTCCAACTTTTTAAGAAAATCAATATTTTATGACAAAATATGGGTAAAATTGTGAAATTTTAAACTTGTCCAAATAGGCTGTAACTCGGTGGCTGTATTCTGCAGACACAGTGGTTCATTCTGTGTAAATTTGAACCGAATCGGAGAGAATTTTTTTTCGAGGTAAAAAAAACGTCAATGCTTACCCCTTGTCGTTTTTTTTCCAAATTTGGCCTAAAATGACATTTTTTCAAAATGCTTGATACTTGCTGGAGAGACGTAATAGAGTGTCTAGAACCCATTTTTCGTCATTTGAGTCGCCTATCTTTCCAACTTTTTAATTAAATCAATATTTTATGACAAAATATGGGTGAAATTGTCAAATTTTATACTTGTCCAAATAGGCTGTAACTCGGTGGCTGTATTCTGCAGACACAGTGGTTCATTCTGTGTAAATTTGAACCGAATCGGAGAGAATTTTTTTTTCGAGGTGAAAAAAACGACTATGCTTACCCCTTGTCGTTTTTTTCCAAATTTGGCCCTAAAATTACATTTTTTCAAAATGCTTGATACTTGCTGGAGAGACGTAATAGAGTGTCTAGAACCCATTTTTCGTCATTTGAGTCGCCTATCTTTCCAACTTTTTAAGAAAATCAGTATTTTAGGGAAAATATGGGTGAAATTGTCAAATGTTTATACTTGTCCAAATAGGCTGTAACTCGGTGGCTGTATTCTGCAGACACCGTGGTTCATTCTGTGTAAATTTGAACCGAATCGGAGAGATTTTTTTTTCGAGGTGAAAAAAACGACTATGCTTACCCCTTGTCGTTTTTTCCAAATTTGGCCTAAAAATGTAATTTTTTAAATGCTTGATACTTGCTGGAGAGACGTAATAGAGTGTCTAGAACCCATTTTTCGTCATTTGAGTCGCCTATCTTTCCAACTTTTTAAGAAAATCAGTTTTTTATGTAAAATATGGGTGAAATTGTCAAATTTTTTATACTTGTCCAAATAGGCTGTAACTCGGTGGCTGTATTCTGCAGACACAGTGGTTCATTCTGTGTAAATTTGAACCAAATCGGAGAGATTTTTTTTTCGAGGTGAAAAAAACGTCGATGCTTCCCCCGTGTCGTTTTTTCCAAATTTGGCCTAAAAATGACATTTTTTCAAAATGCTTGATACGTGCTGGAGAGACATAGTAGAGTGCCTAGAACACATTTTTCGTAATTTGAGTCGCCTATCTTTCCAACTTTTTAAGAAAATCAGTATTTTAGGAAAATATGGGTGAAATTGTCAAATTTTATACTTGTCCAAATAGGCTGTAACTCGGTGGCTGTATTCTGCAGACACAGTGGTTCATTCTGTGTAAATTTGAACCGAATCGGAGAGACTTATTTTGTAGGTGAAAAACGACTATGCTTACCCTGTCGTTTTTTTACCAAATTTGGCCTAAAAATGATTTTTTTTAATGCTTGATACTTGCTGGAGAGACGTAATAGAGTGTCTAGAACCCATTTTTCGTCATTTGAGTCGCCTATCTTTCCAACTTTTTAAGAAAATCAGTATTTTAGTGAAAATATGGGTGAAATTGTCAAATTGTTATACTTGTCCAAATAGGCTGTAACTCGGTGGCTGTATTCTGCAGACACAGTGGTTCATTCTGTGTAAATTTGAACCGAATGCGACAATGCTACCCCTCGTCGTTTTTTCCAAATTTGGCCTAAAAATGCTTGATACTTGCTGGAGAGACGTAATAGAGTGTCTAGAACCCATTTTTCGTCATTTGAGTCGCCTATCTTTCCAACTTTTTAAGAAAATCAGTATTTTAGGGAAAATATGGGTGAAATTGTCAAATTTTTATACTTGTCCAAATAGGCTGTAACTCGGTGGCTGTATTCTGCAGACACAGTGGTTCATTCTGTGTAAATTTGAACCGAATCGGAGAGATTTTTTTTTCGAGGTGAAAAAAACGACTATGCTTACCCCTTGTCGTTTTTTCCAAATTTGGCCTAAAAACGATTTTTTTTTAAATGCTTGATACTTGCTGGAGAGACGTAATAGAGTGTCTAGAACCCATTTTTCGTCATTTGAATCGCCTATCTTTCCAACTTTTTAAGAAAATCAGTATTTTAGGGAAAATATGGGTGAAATTGTCAAATTTTTTATACTTGTCCAAATAGGCTGTAACTCGGTGGCTGTATTCTGCAGACACAGTGGTTCATTCTGTGTAAATTTGAACCGAATCGGAGAGATTTTTTTTTCGAGGTGAAAAAAACGTCAATGCTTACCCCCTTGTCGTTTTTTCAAAATTTGGCCTAAAAATTACGTTTTTTCAAAATGCTTGATACTTGCTGGAGAGACGTAATAGAGTGTCTAGAACCCATTTTTCGTCATTTGAGTCGCCTATCTTTCCAACTTTTAAGAAAATCAATATTTTATGACAAAATATGGGTAAAATTGTGATATTTTAAACTTGTCCAAATAGGCTGTAACTCGGTGGCTGTATTCTGCAGACACAGTGGTTCATTCTGTGTAAATTTGAACCGAATCGGAGAGAATTTTTTGTCGTTTTTTCCAAATTTGGCCTAAAAATGACATTTTTTCAAAATGCTTGATACTTGCTGGAGAGACGTAATAGAGTGTCTAGAACCCATTTTTCGTCATTTGAATCGCCTATCTTTCCAACTTTTTAAGAAAATAAGTATTTTAGGAAAATATGGGTGAAATTGTCAAATTTTTATACTTGTCCAAATAGGCTGTAACTCGGTGGCTGTATTCTGCAGACACAGTGGTTCATTCTGTGTAAATTTGAACCGAATCGGAGAGAATTTTTTCGAGGTGAAAAAAACGACTATGCTTACCCCTTGTCGTTTTTTCCAAATTTCGCCTAAAAATGCTTGATACTTGCTGGAGAGACGTAATAGAGTGTCTAGAACCCATTTTTCGTCATTTGAGTCGCCTATCTTTCCAACTTTTTAAGAAAATCAGTATTTTAGGGAAAATATGGGTGAAATTGTCAAATTGTTATACTTGTCCAAATAGGCTGTAACTCGGTGGCTGTATTCTGCAGACACAGTGGTTCATTCTGTGTAAATTTGAACCGAATCGGAGAGAATTTTTTTTCGAGGTGAAAAAAACGACTATGCTTACCCCTTGTCGTTTTTTCCAAATTTGGCCTAAAATTGAATTTTTTAAACAAATGCTTGATACTTGCTGGAGAGACGTAATAGAGTGTGTAGAACCCATTTTTCGTCATTTGAATCGCCTATCTTTCCAACTTTTTAAGAAAATAAGTATTTTAGGGAAAATATGGGTGAAATTGTCAAATTGTTATACTTGTCCAAATAGGCTGTAACTCGGTGGCTGTATTCTGCAGCCACAGTGGTTCATTCTGTGTAAATTTGAACCGAATCGGAGAGAATTTTTTTCGAGGTGAAAAAAAACGACAATGTCGTTTTTTCCAAATTTGGCCTAAAAATGAAATCTTTTCAAAATGCTTGATACTTGCTGGAGAGACGTAATAGAGTGTCTAGAACCCATTTTTCGTCATTTGAGTCGCCTATCTTTCCAACTTTTTAAGAAAATCAGTATTTTATGCAAAATATGGGTGAAATTGTGAAATTTTATACTTGTCCATATAGGCTGTAACTCGGTGGCTGTATTCTGCAGACACAGTGGTTCATTCTGTGTAAATTTGAACCGAATCGGAGAGAATTTTTTTCGAGGTGAAGAAAACGTCAATGCGTAACACTTGTCGTTTTTTTCCAAATTTGGCCTAAAAATGACATTTTTTCAAAATGCTTGATACTTGCTGGAGAGACGTAATAGAGTGTCTAGAACCCATTTTTCGTCATTTGAGTCGCCTATCTTTCCAACTTTTTAAGAAAATCAGTATTTTAGGGAAAATATGGGTGAAATTGTCAAATTGTTATACTTGTCCAAATAGGCTGTAACTCGGTGGCTGTATTCTGCAGACACAGTGGTTCATTCTGTGTAAATTTGAACCGAATCGGAGAGAATTTTTTTTCGAGGTGAAAAAAACGACTATGCTTACCCCTTGTCGTTTTTTCCAAATTTGGCCTAAAAATGATTTTTTTTAATGCTTGATACTTGCTGGAGAGACGTAACAGAGTGTCTAGAACCCATTTTTCGTCATTTGAATATCCTATCTTTCCAACTTTTTAAGAAAATCAGTATTTTAGGGAAAATATGGGTGAAATTGTCAAATTTTTATACTTGTCCAAATAGGCTGTAACTCGGTGGCTGTATTCTGCAGCCACAGTGGTTCATTCTGTGTAAATTTGAACCGAATCGGAGAGAATTTTTTTCGAGGTGAAAAAAACGACTATGCTTACCCCTTGTCGTTTTTTCCAAATTTGGCCTAAAAATGCTTGATACTTGCTGGAGAGACGTAATAGAGTGTCTAGAACCCATTTTTCGTCATTTGAGTCGCCTATCTTTCCAACTTTTAAGAAAATCAGTATTTTATGACAAATTATGGGTTAATTTGTAAAATTTTTATACTTGTCCAAATAGGCTGTAACTCGGTGGCTGTATTCTGCAGACACAGTGGTTCATTCTGTGTAAATTTGAACCGAATCGGAGAGAATTTTTTTTCGAGGTGAAAAAAACGACTATGCTTACCCCTTGTCGTTTTTTCCAAATTTGGCCTAAAAATGAAATTCTTTTAAAATGCTTGATACTTGCTGGAGAGACGTAATAGAGTGTCTAGAACCCATTTTTCGTCATTTGAATCGCCTATCTTTCCAACTTTTTAAGAAAATCAGTATTTTAGGGAAAATATGGGTGAAATTGTCAAATTTTTATACTTGTCCAAATAGGCTGTAACTCGGTGGCTGTATTCTGGAGACACAGTGGTTCATTCTGTGTAAATTTGAACCGAATCGGAGAGAATTTTTTTCCGAGGTGAAAAAAACGACAATGCTTACCCCTTGTCGTTTTTTCCAAATTTGGCCTAAAATTGAATTTTTTAAACAAATGCTTGATACTTGCTGGAGAGACGTAATAGAGTGTGTAGAACCCATTTTTCGTCATTTGAATCGCCTATCTTTCCAACTTTTTAAGAAAATAAGTATTTTAGGGAAAATATGGGTGAAATTGTCAAATTTTATACTTGTCCAAATAGGCTGTAACTCGGTGGCTGTATTCTGCAGACACAGTGGTTCATTCTGTGTAAATTTCAGCCGAAACGGAGAGACTTTTAAATAGAGGTGAAAAAAACGACAATGCTTACCCCTCGTCGTTTTTTCCAAATTTGGCCTAAAAATGTAATTTTTTTAAAATGCTTGATACTTGCTGGAGAGACGTAATAGAGTGTCTAGAACCCATTTTTTTCATTTGAGTCGCCTATCTTTTCAACTTTTTAAGAAAATCAATATTTTATGACAAAATATGGGTAAAATTGTGAAATTTTAAACTTGTCCATATAGGCTGTAACTCCGTGGCTGTATTCTGCAGACACAGTGGTTCATTCTGTGTAAATTTGAACCGAATCGGAGAGAATTTATTTCGAGGTGAAGAAAACGTCAACGCTTACCCGTTGTCGTTTTTTTTTCTCCAAATTTGGCCTAAAAATGAATTTTTTTCAAAATGCTTGATATTTTCTGGAGAGACGTAATAGAGTGCCTAGAACCCATTTTTCGTAATTTGAGTCGCCTATCTTTCCAACTTTTTAAGAAAATCAATATTTTATGACAAAATATGGGTAAAATTGTCAAATTTTATACTTGTCCAAATAGGCTGTAACTCGGTGGCTGTATTCTGCAGACACAGTGGTTCATTCTGTGTAAATTTGAACCGAATCGGAGAGAATTTATTTTCGAGGTCAAAAAAACGACAATGCTTACCCGTTGTCGTTTTTTCCAAATTTGGCCTTAAAATGATTTTTTTTTAATGCTTGATACTTGCTGGAGAGACGTAATAGAGTGTCTAGAACCCATTTTTCGTCATTTGAATCGCCTATCTTTCCAACTTTTTAAGAAAATCAGTATTTTATGACAAAATATGGGTGAAATTGTCAAATTTTATACTTGTCCAAATAGGCTGTAACTCCGTGGCTGTATTCTGCAGACACAGTGGTTCATTCTGTGTAAATTTGAACCGAATCGGAGAGAATTTTTTTCGAGGTGAAAAACGACAATGCTTACCCGTTGTCGTTTTTTCTCCAAATTTGGCCTAAAATGAATTTTTTCAAAATGCTTGATACTTGCTGGAGAGACGTAATAGCGTGTCTAGAACCCATTTTTCGTCATTTGAGTCGCCTATCTTTCCAACTTTTTAAGAAAATCAGTATTTTATGACAAAATATGGGTGAAATTGTCAAATTTTTATACTTGTCCAAATAGGCTGTAACTCGGTGGCTGTATTCTGCAGACACAGTGGTTCATTCTGTAAATTTGAACCGAATCGGAGAGAATTTTTTTCGAGGTGAAAAAAACGTCAATGCTTACCCTTGTCGTTTTTTTCCCAAATTTGGCCTAAAATGAAATTTTTCAAAATGCTTGATACTTGCTGGAGAGACGTAATAGAGTGTCTAGAACCCATTTTTCGTCATTTGAGTCGCCTATCTTTCCAACTTTTTAAGAAAATCAGTATTTTAGGACAAAATATGGGTGAAATTGTCAAATTTTATACTTGTCCAAATAGGCTGTAACTCGGTGGCTGTATTCTGCAGACACAGTGGTTCATTCTGTGTAAATTTGAACCGAATCGGAGAGAATTTTTTTAAGAGCTGAAGAAAACGACAATGCTTACCCCTTGTCGTTTTTCCAAATTTGGCCTAAAATGACATTTTTCAAAATGCTTGATACTTTGCTGGAGAGACGTAATAGAGTGTCTAGAACCCATTTTTCGTAATTTGAGTCGCCTATCTTTCCAACTTTTTAAGAAAATCAGTATTTTAGGACAAAATATGGGGGAAATTGTCAAATGTTTATACTTGTCCAAATAGGCTGTAACTCGGTGGCTGTATTCTGGAGACACAGTGGTTCATTCTGTGTAAATTTGAACCGAATCGGAGAGAATTTTTTTCCGAGGTGAAAAAAACCACTATGCTTACCCGTTGTCGTTTTTTCCAAATTTGGCCTAAAAATGAAATTCTTTTAAAATGCTTGATACTTTCGGGAGAGACGTAATAGAGTGTCTAGAACCCATTTTTCGTAATTTGAATCGCCTATCTTTCCAACTTTTTAAGAAAATAAGTATTTTAGGAAAATATGGGTGAAATTGTCAAATTTTTATACTTGTCCAAATAGGCTGTAACTCGGTGGCTGTATTCTGCAGACACAGTGGTTCATTCTGTGTAAATTTGAACCGAATCGGAGAGAATTTTTTTCCGAGGTGAAAAAAACGACAATGCTTACTTACCCGTTGTCGTTTTTTCCAAATTTGGCCTAAAATGACATTTTTCAAAATGCTTGATACTTGCTGGAGAGACGTAATAGAGTGCCTAGAACCCATTTTTCGTCATTTGAGTCGCCTATCTTTCCAACTTTTTAAGAAAATCAGTATTTTAGGACAAAATATGGGTGAAATTGTCAAATTTTATACTTGTCCAAATAGGCTGTAACTCGGTGGCTGTATTCTGCAGACACAGTGGTTCATTCTGTGTAAATTTGAACCGAATCGGAGAGATTTTTTCGAGGTGAAAAAACGACAATGCTTACCCCTTTGTCGTTTTTTCCAAATTTGGCCTAAAAATGACATTTTTTCAAAATGCTTGATACTTGCTGGAGAGACGTAATAGAGTGTCTAGAACCCATTTTTCGTCATTTGAGTCGCCTATCTTTCCAACTTTTTAAGAAAATCAGTATTTTTGGTAATTTTGGGTGATATTGTCATTTTGATATACTTGTCCAAATAGGCTGTAACTCGGTGGCTGTATTCTGCAGACACAGTGGTTCATTCTGTGTAAATTTGAACCGAATCGGAGAGAATTTTTTTCGAGGTGAAGAAAACGTCAACGCTTACCCGTTGTCGTTTTTTTTCCAAATTTGGCCTAAAAATGACATTTTTTCAAAATGCTTGATACTTTCTGGAGAGACGTAATAGAGTGCCTAGAACCCATTTTTCGTAATTTGAGTCGCCTATCTTTCCAACTTTTTAAGAAAATCAATATTTTAGGGAAAATATGGGTGAAATTGTCAAATTGTTATACTTGTCCAAATAGGCTGTAACTCGGTGGCTGTATTCTGCAGCCACAGTGGTTCATTCTGTGTAAATTTGAACCGAATCGGAGAGAATTTTTTTCGAGGTGAAAAAAACGACTATGCTTACCCCTTGTCGTTTTTTCCAAATTTGGCCTAAAAATGCTTGATACTTGCTGGAGAGACGTAATAGAGTGTCTAGAACCCATTTTTCGTCATTTGAGTCGCCTATCTTTCCAACTTTTTAAGAAAATCAGTATTTTAGGGAAAATATGGGTGAAATTGTCAAATTTTTATACTTGTCCAAATAGGCTGTAACTCGGTGGCTGTATTCTGCAGACACAGTGGTTCATTCTGTGTAAATTTGAACCGAATCGGAGAGAATTTTTTTTCGAGGTGAAAAAAACGACTATGCTTACCCCTTGTCGTTTTTTCCAAATTTGGCCTAAAAATGACATTTAAAAAAATGCTTGATACTTGCTGGAGAGACGTAATAGAGTGTCTAGAACCCATTTTTCGTCATTTGAGTCGCCTATCTTTCCAACTTTTTAAGAAAATCAGTATTTTAGGGAAAATATGGGTGAAATTGTCAAATTTTTATACTTGTCCAAATAGGCTGTAACTCGGTGGCTGTATTCTGCAGACACAGTGGTTCATTCTGTGTAAATTTGAACCGAATCGGAGAGAATTTTTTTTCGAGGTGAAAAAAACGACTATGCTTACCCCTTGTCGTTTTTTCCAAATTTGGCCTAAAAATGATTTTTTTTTAATGCTTGATACTTGCTGGAGAGACGTAATAGAGTGTCTAGAACCCATTTTTCGTCATTTGAATAGCCTATCTTTCCAACTTTTTAAGAAAATCAGTATTTTATGACAAAATATGGGTGAAATTGTCAAATGTTTATACTTGTCCATATAGGCTGTAACTCGGTGGCTGTATTCTGCACACAGAGTGGTTCATTCTGTGTAAATTTGAACCGAATCGGAGAGATTTTTTTTTCGAGGTGAAGAAAACGTCAATGCTTACCCGTTGTCGTTTTTTTTCCAAATTTGGCCTAAAAATGACATTTTTTCAAAATGCTTGATACTTTCTGGAGAGACGTAATAGAGTGTCTAGAACCCATTTTTCGTAATTTGAGTCGCCTATCTTTCCAACTTTGTAAGAAAATCAGTATTTTATGACAAAATATGGGTTAATTTGTCAATTTGTTATACTTGTCCAAATAGGCTGTAACTCGGTGGCTGTATTCTGCAGACACAGTGGTTCATTCTGTGTAAATTTGAACCGAATCGGAGAGATTTTTTTTTCGAGGTGAAAAAAAACGTCAATGCTTACCCCCTTGACATTTTTTAAGTGCCTGGATCTCATTTTAAATTCGAATAGACTATGTTTGCATTCTCCAATTGTCGTGAAATTTAGCAAAAGACATAATTATTTGAAGAAGAAGATAAAAAAACAAACAAACAAACAAACAAACAAATAGCTTCATTGATCCCATAAGGCAACTTCGGAATTGTACAATAAAAATTAAAAAAAAAAAAATTAAAAAAAATAATAAATAAATATAAAAATTTTTAAAAAAAATTAAAAATAAAAATAAATTAAAATAAATTAAAAAAATTGTAAAAAAGTGCGGAGAGTTAGTCAGAGTGTCGACCAGGTATTCGGATGAATCAAAGTCCGGGACACCCCGGTATGGTGATCACCTTAGCACCCTTCTGGGAGGTCGCTACCCTCCCGGTCCCTCCTTTTCTCCCCCGTCCGTACATTTCCTCCACGCTCTAACCTTTAGGGGAGAGACATGGCGGTCCCCAAGCCATTGCCGCAGCCAGCAGCTGCCATGTCTCTATGTGTCAGGAGCAGGATTCGAACCCGGACGTACCAGCCTGGAACTACCGCAATTGACAGCCCAGTGGACCAACGGCTTGCGCCATTTATCCTGTTGGTATTTGAAGTTGAATTCAATGCGACTTAAATAAATCGTGATTGAGCAACCATATAAAACGAAAAGAAATGCAGCGCTGGGTTTCGAACCCGGGTCGACTGCACCGAAACCCAGTGCCACTAGCTTGCGCCACCAGTCCTGTTGATATTTGGAATTAAATTTAATAGGCTACTAATTAAATAAACCGTCGTGATTGCGCAACCATTTATAATGAAAAAAGAAGAAGAAATGCTGTGATTCGAACACTGGTCGCTCCCATTTGAACAGACGGGGTGTTGGTATTTGGAGTTCAATTTAAAAATACTTAAATGTTGTTGTAGAAGAATCCCAGTTTGTATAAGCATACTGTTAAATGTTTTGACGATTCCGCTCATGATTTTTCAAAACGAATTGTCCAATTGTTATTCAATATAACAATACCGTTGAGGGCAGTATATACCTTCATCAATGTGCTTGCATCATTTTTGTCATCCGTACAAATCCACGACCAAATCGAAGCTGGAATTGAAAATTTGCTTTGGGGGACAGTTACTGTATATGGATGTGAACAAACAGAAAAACGTGTAGTAGTATGGCTAAAGGTTCGGTTAGATGGAACAACCAGCAAAAGACCATTGGAACACATTCCCAGGTAGTGTAGAAAAGGCTCAATAAATCTACAGAGTGATAGAGTGATAGAGAGATTCCAGGGATGAAACAAAGTCATGTCCCACCAAATGAAATAAAAAACACCCGAAATGGGGAGTGGTGGGAGCGTCACACATTGTTTTAATATCATATTTGATTTAAAGGCATTTGGGGTTTTACTGAATAAATGGAATTATAAATAACCATAAATAACTTGAACAAAGCTTAGCTCTTTTAAAATAGGAATGTGGAAATGTTTATTTTTGTTTTTCACAATAAAGTAAGGTAAACAAGATTCACACAAAATCAATTAGCATAAATTATTCTAGTGTAAGGCATCTTGTGGACAACTCTTAGATTTTGAATAAAACATTTTTTCAAAATTATATAAGAATACAAGTAAATTAACATGCATAGGTCTATTTAGAAAATGATAGTACAGGGATTTTTACTTATTTTACTGCAAGAGTAAGCCTTCGAGTTTTTAACCTTAAATAATACTCCTTTAAAAAAACTCCAAAGCACAGCAACTTATCCTTTTGTGCAAACTTGTACCTAAAAATATTCTTTCTTTAAAGTGGAAGAGTGTTTGTAAATGGACGGATAAACAAAGAAAAAATAGGCAAATTAATTGTTCAGAAACCAACTGCAAAGCATAACAAATAATAGCAATGTCATTATTTGGAACACCAAATTAATTAACTTCTAAATTCATTTGGTTAACATATATATATATATATATATATATATAAACAAATATATTAGCTTAAAGGTACAATATCGTTACGATCAACAGGACATAATAATAATAATAATAATGTATAGATTTATATAGCGCACGTATCCACCAACTAAGTGGCGCTCAAGGCGCATTATATTATTATCCCTGCTCATAAGGCTCATAAGGCTCATAAATCATTCCTGAAACCATCTCAGCTCCCTGGGGAGTATACAGCTCAATTGCTGCCATTTCTAGCGCATAGAGAGCAAACCATCTCTGCCTTCACAGGTACCCATTTAACCCCTGGGTGGAGAGAAGCAATTATGGTTAAGTGTCTTGCTCAAGGACACAGGTGTCACGGCTGGGGCTCGAACCCACACTCTGCTGCTGGCAACACCAGAACTTGAGTTCGGTGCGCTAGACCGCTCGGCCACGACAATCCACTTTTCGTGCATTATACAACACACGGGACCTACGGCTTTACGTCCCATCCGAAGGACGAAGCAATTATGGTTAAGTACCTTGCTCAAGGATACAAGTGTCACGACCGGGGATCGAACCCACACCCTGCTGCTGGCAACACCAGAACTTGAGTTCGGTGCGCTAGACCGCTCGGCCACGACACTCCACATGGAATGTTTTTAGATTATGTTTTTAGATTATGCTAGTTTTAGATTAACTCAGTGAGTGAAAATAAATAGTTCATCTTAAACTAGGAAACATATTGAAAGTCGATCTGTTCTGATTGTGAAATATTTTCCCTTTAAAATTTGGATGGAGTGAATAATTTTTTTATTGAAAACAAATGTAAATTTATATTAATTTTGTTAAATTAAAATATTTTATTGTTTGGTATTTCCAAACATGTTGTTCATTTAAACCATTTAGTTTTAAAGAAATAGATCATCACATTTACCTGTGAAAGTTAAATTTTTATAGGTAAGGTGCTCTTAATTTTACAATTTTTGTTTAAAATTTGTTTCTTTCAAAAAGAATATAAGTCAATCCTTTCAATGGCCATTTGTGCTATGGAACGCCATACACGTGTGTACAAAATGCTCTCTGTTTTTGTGAACGAAGCCAGGGGAAGTAAAATAAATAACCCGATCATTTTATATGCAATGCTAATGATTTTGGTATCATATGAAAGGGAATTTTATAAGCAACAATCATTTCATTGAATGTATCTTTCTCCAACAAATTATTTATGAAGAAAAACGAGTTTAGAAAAAGTGCCTGTAAATGGATGCATACTGTTGTGCAATAATGTGTGAATTCATGCATGACTGGGCAAACAATTCGGTAACCAGTGGGACATCCTGTTGAAACAAATCGGTAATGTATTCAGGCCTTTGTTGGCAATTGCACATGGTTGTGATAAAGAGCTCAACATTTTCTATATCTTTCTTATTTTAAACATAACAAACAAAATATTATTAAGTCGCTCATAGCATAAGCCTATATATTTATTACACATTTCGTAACAAATGAACAAAAAATAAAAATAACTATCAAAGTCATTCTGAAAATGTGTTTTCTGTAGAAAAATAAATTTGCAATGCTTTTTTCACTGCGTCTCTTAGACTCAACATTGAACTGAAAATTCCACATGTTGGTTCATGTTGGTTGATTATTGTGTATCATTATCATAGTAAGTAAGCATCTCAAAGACGTTAGTACCCAAAAAAGGCAGTTTTGTTGATTTTACCAATGTTGTACTTTCCCTTAAAATGTTTCGAATGTCAAAAGTGACAATTTCTGTTTAGAAATTTCATGCAAACATGGTTTCTGTTTAATATATTCACGTGTTTTTCTACGTATGTTGCATGATGTTTGTTTCTGTATGAATCGAGTGCGAAAACAAAATATTCGAGGAAATTATTAGCACAAAAAGATTCCGTGAAGTCTGGCTTGTAAATTCTCGTAAAACCTCGCGAGGTCACGTAACACGCTGTTTTATTGCACGTCCATGAAATCTGTTCGTAGATTTAGGCGGGTATGATCAGTTTTACGCTATTTGAATTGTGTACTTTGTTTGAGAAGTGCGGGCGGTTTACGAGTCGTTGCCATGGTTTTATGGTCCCAAGTCCATTTATGCTTGCTAGGCGATCAGTGGACGGTACACTCATATTACACAAATATTGCACACAACGACATCGACATATAGGCCTATTACGGCATTGTAATATCGGATGCAGACTGGAAATTAATTTATATCTGGCAGGACAGTTGTGAACAAACTAATCATTCCCACCACAAGGTAGATACATTTCTTTATCTGTTAAATATAAAAATTATATTTCATTGGTAATGTTGGCATTATTTTAATAAAGTATATGCCTACATTAATTAAACAAGCAACATGTGAACGTTCAGTTTAATTAATAGTACCTTATGTCGTTACAAATGTTAAAATG
This sequence comes from Zoroaster sp. YZ-2022, assembly GCA_029582265.1. Classification (NCBI taxonomy): domain Eukaryota; kingdom Metazoa; phylum Echinodermata; class Asteroidea; order Forcipulatida; family Zoroasteridae; genus Zoroaster; species Zoroaster sp. YZ-2022. The sequence goes on along the minus strand of CM055824.1, from coordinate 38,072,908 downwards.
TGGCATTTCCCGGCATTTTTTTGTTTTCATTGGAACATTGCTAATTTCCTTTTAGAAAGGTAAACAAATACTTTGAAAAGAGATATTTCATAAAATAGTTATCAGGAGCTTGGATTAGCAGTAATAAAGTGCTACAAATGAATTTATGCTGGGACCCGCAATGAATTTATTTCGGTACATATTTACCTTAAAAACATGCTTAACACGATTATCTTGAGAGATCTGTAATTTTATAGCATTTGTGTTCCTCAAGTATAATACTAATAGCAATGTTCTGATGAAAAAGATCAGTTTTTACACATGAAATGAATACAAACAATCTGAATGTATTTTACTTATTTTATGAAATAAACTGATACTCTCACAGGTTGGTTTCTGTACATTTCACATGTTTCGTAAAATATGGATGCATTTACAAATATTTTGGTGTATACACAATATATTTATGTATTTATTTATTTATTAATATTAAGGTTTATAACATATAACATCACAAAAGCAGCACTTGGCTGAAATGCGCAAATACCTGAAATTGTTCACCTACAGAGGGCAGCATTACATATATATATGAGGTGTCGTGGCCGAGCGGTCTAGCTTACCGGATTCAAGTTCTGGTGTTAGCAACATAATGTGGGTTCGAATCACGGCCGTGACACTTGTGTCCTTGAGCAAGACACTTAATCATAATTGTTTCTCTCCACCCAGGGGTTAAATGGGTACCTGTGAAGGCAGAGTTGTTTTGCTCTATATGCGCTAGAAATGGCAGCAATTGAGCTGTATACTCCCCAGGGAGCTGAGATGGTTTCAGGAACGATTTATGAGCCTTATGAGCCTTATGAGCAGGGATAATAATATAATGCGCCTTGAGCACCACTTAGTTGGTGGATACGTGCGCTATATAAATCCACACATTATTATTATATCTTGCGTTTTTTTTACATACCCAAAAAAAATCAAAACAAATTTTGCCCAAATGCATTGAATCTTTTGCCTGTAGAGGGCAGTATTCAAAAAGGTAAACATTCTCAGTGTGCCAATTAACTTTAAAATCAAAAATTTAAATGCGCAAATACTTGATTTTAATTCATGGAGGACAGTATTATAAATATAAAATTACATTTTCAATATACCCAATATAAAATTTAACTGATAAATTATACGCAAATGCGCAAATACGCAAATGTGCCAATATGCAAATAAGTCCATGTGCGTCGATGGCAGTTCTCATGTAGAAAATCAGCTAAGTGTGTGCAGGTTAAACACTAAAATGCACTAATATCTTACGTTTTCTATGTAGCAAGTATTAAATCAAACCTACAATTATATGAAAATGTGTTTAATTAGTCTAAAGAGGGCAGTATTCATGTAGAAAATCATTCTGCGAAGTGTGACTATTTCCTGTATGCCACTGCCAACTGAAACACCAAAATACGTAAACTGATTCACCTATAGAGGGCAGTATTACAAATATCTTACGTTTTCTATGTACCCATGAAATACACAAAATTACGTAGATAGTTTGCCCATAGAGGGCAGTATTCACATATTGGGATCATGTATACATGCATACCCAATCTTGTACAATGCGCAAATATATTGACTGCCACTCCCTTTTTATCCAATGAGAACACATCCTACATCAAGGTCATCGAGCCATCCAAGCAACCAGACTCCTCCACCCACAGTCTTCAGCCTAGACTGCCTCAGCGTACTCCATACCAAGACATCACCCTATACCAGTTCTTCTCACCCGCTGCCATCACCTGGCCTTTCTCCAAGCCTTCCTTCAGCCCAGCCAAATGACTACCAGCCCCTCATCAAATCCAGCAATCCATCAGTCAACTCCCATGTGTCCCAGCTCAGCCAGCCCAATGACAGTTAACCCCTCAGCCCTCAGAGATTTGACTCCCAGCCCTCAGTTCAGTCCTGGACCCAAGCCCTCAGCCCTCAAATCTGGCCAGATTTCCAAGCCTTGGGTCAGGTTGAAGCTTTGGTGAAAATTTTTCTAAGTGTCACCATTCTAATATTCATCAGGTCAAAAACCGTTACAATTTTTAAGAAAGGTCACTAGCAGAGTGAGATAGAGGACAGGCCCTCAGATGCAAAGGTTGTAGATTCTAGGGCCACCCTACACAATTTTTGAGAAAATATATTTTTTTCCCTCAATTGGACTAAACAAAATGCCGCAGCTGGGATTTGAACCCACGAGCTCACAGCTCCCAGATTCTGGGAGCTGTGAGCTATCCCACTGAGCCAATCTGATTCTTGAAAAAAAACCTCGGATGTTATATATATAAACCTTAGAGTGGGTGGGTTAAAAAAATATATATTGACCCCTGACCTCAAGGGTCAGGGGTCATAACGGCAAAAGTAAGAAAAAACTGATGTGAAGTAGGAACGTTTAAGTTTGAAATCTTTATTTCACACATGCATCACAAGTAATTTCAATGTACATTATAATTTTTGAAATGGATATTAAATTTAAAACATTTAGTTACATGTGAATCATTAAAAGAACCATTTTGCACATTTAACTATATAAACATGTACAGGTTAATTTGTTCTACTTTTGTACATATAGCTTAATAATAAACTCTTAAAGTTCAAAACCCGTATTTTTAAAAGACCTTATTGTAACCTCAGATGCTGGTTCAAATCGTGCCACGGTGAATTTGTCTGTTCCAAACATTGCACAAAAATTACGTTTCATAACCAATTATAAAACACAAGTTTTACTTTTACAAATACAAATGTTTTTTTGGTAGATAATAATAGCCTTTTCCCATTACTGTTTTATACACGTTATAATTTTTGTTACTTTTATAACACTTTGGGAACCAGCAGTATTCATCCTAATGAACCGAGATTGGGGGGGGGGGTAGCGGAATGATATTTTGGACCATCCCTATGCACATAAAAGGTCTCCGAGTTGACCATGGATATAGAAGATCGACAGATCACTGATATAGAAGATCAATGAGTCTGTGGGTTGACCATGGATATGAGAAGATCCATTGGTCAAGTGGGGAGGATGTAATGTAGATAAAGTGGTCGAGGACAGATCACTGATATAGAAGATCCATTGGTCAAGTGGGGAGGATGTAATGCAGAGGACAGACCACTGATATAGAAGATCAATGGGTCTGTAGGTCGACCATGGATTAGATCCATTGGTCAAGTGGGGAGGATGTAATGTAGAGAAAGGGTAGAGGACAAATCATTGAAATAGAAGATCAATGAGTTGACCATGGATATAGAAGATCCATTGGTCAGGTGGGGATGATGAAAGCCAAAGTAGAGAAAGGTAGACCACCGATATAGAAGATCCATTGGTCAGGTGGGGAGGATGAAAGCCAATGTAGAGAAAGGTAGAAGACAGACCACCAATATATAAGATCCATTGGTCAAGTGGGGAGGATGTAATGTAGAGGACAGACCACTGATATAGAAGATCAATGGGTCCATGGGTTGACCATGGATATAAGAAGATCCACTGGTCAAGTGGGGAGAATGTAATGTAGATAAGGGGTAAAGGACAGATCACTGATATAGAAGATCAATGAGTCCGTGGGTTGACCATGGATATGAGAAGATCCATTGGTCAAGTGGGGAGGATGTAATGTAGAAAAAGGGTAGAGGATAAATCATTGAAATAGATGATCAATGGATGAGTGGGTTGACTATGGATATAGAAGATCCATTAGTCAGCTATAGAGAAGGATGCCAACGTAAGGGGATAGGGGCATGAAATGAGTGATTTATTACCAAGTACCAATGTAACACAATCTGATTAACCAAATATGATACGAATTCAGCGAGTAGAACTAAATCAGCAATACAAATTTTCAGGCAAAAAACAAGTGTATAAGCTTGTGTTACAGTTTGCCAGTCCAATAAAAACATCTTGCTTTAAAACACCCAATCTAAGTAACATGCAAACGATCAAATATACAACAGTATGCAATACCTGTAAGAACACTTAATTTAACAATCAGATTTCATCAAGATATTCCTTTATACACAATTTAAATTGTCTTTGTCAAATAAAATCCACACAATTATCTCTATCATCCTTTATTTCTGATCTGATCTTTCCCAATACAATTTAAAAAAAAATGTGTTAAGGCCTTTTGAAGTTTAATGAACTATTTAAATGTGAAACAAAAATTAATTGTTTATTTTAAAAATAAGTACGACATAAGTGTTTGGTGGCTCAGAAATAATGACTCGTAACTGGAAGGAACAGCATTGGTTAATATCGGCAAAACTGCTTACTTTCTTTGCATCAAGATATACATTCTACAACCAACCAGTGAAACTTTCAGCTTATTACATGGTATCGGTTCGAAGAAAAAAAAACATTCAAATATTGGTTTTATCCATTCTAACGCAGAATATCAAACTGGAAACTACTTAACCCTCCTGATATAGCTGCACTTTTGTGGCAAGTAGCTATAGAGCTCAAACTGCCTGTTTTGACTGTTGACCCAAATGTGCAACACAGGGGCATTTTTGACTGGTTGTGACTGTCATTTTGACCACCCTGAACAAATACCAGACAATGTAAAAAACGGTCGACTCATTTTGACCTGTAAATGTACTTACTACACGTAAGGTTTGACAGTGTTCGACTTTTTATGCACTAGATATACCTTGGCAAGTATATCAACATTTTGACCGATTTTGATCCTTGTAGTAGCAGGAGGGTTTACATTTCTTTAAAATCACAGCACCTCGAAAACAAATATTTAAAGGTAAGATTAATACAAGGTACCATCATCAGCTTTACAATAAGTTAGTTTGGCATTTAAATTTGGTAATTTTTGAATTAACAATCTTATACCTCGGGCCAAAAAAAAAAGTCTCTGGTTTCTGGTCATCAGTCAGCTTCAAAATCAATGCAGTGATGCGCTTTTTTTTTGATTTTTTTTTTGCCAACAGTGAAATACGTGATACATTGTATACGCCAGGACCAAATTTCCCCCACACAAAGTATGGTTTACTAAGAGAGGCCTCACAAATCGGGTAAACGTTCATACCCATATGTGAAAAAGTTGATTAAAAATTGATCCAGCAATTTTGGCTGCAATTGGACATCGCTTCATAATAATAAAAAATAATTAAAAATTAAAAATGCAGATGCGCAGGTCTGAGGGCAACGCGCGTGGAGACCAGAAACCGTTGTACCTCAACTTCAAACACATAATTATATTCACATTACAACTATAAATATTAAATACAGACTAATTCCAGCCAGAGAATAATTCAAACTGATTGAATAATTACAATTATTGAATATTATTTTTTAAATAGTTCCAGTACACATTTTATATGTCACAATGTACAACGAGAATCAATTTATGTTGTGGCAATTTCCAAGAAAAAAATTGGTAAATTTTACTAACCAGAGAAGTGTTATATAACATTGCAAAATATAACCAGCATTTTTGTAAATGAAATTTGTTTTCCCTTTTCTGATAATTCAAAAAAAATCTGATCATACTTAATCATTTCTAAGGATGATTCACACTTGACCAACTCAAAGTAAACATTTTTAAAGAAAATTGGTTCATTTCAATCAACTAATGACCATCAACTGGCTTCAATTATACTGGCTCTTATACAGGTGTACAGTGTGCTGAGATAATTGTATGTGGTGCACTTAAAACAATAAATTAGATTATTAAAAAACAGTGAAAGTCATAAAACAAATTGCAACAAACAAACAAATTGGAACTCTGGCTGCACCGCGCGTGCAGCGTATATCCACGCCACCATTTTGATCGGGCACTGCACACTGATTGCTCGGTATCTGTCACTCGCCGATTAACGCTACGATGATCGCAGTTATAAACAAGCAAAACAAATTTTCATTATGCCATACATCGTTTAATCGCTAAAAGTCCTATCCGCTACACATCGGTGTTTATTCGTTTGTCATTCTGCACAAATACATTATTTCGGAGGGTTTTATTAAAGTTTTTACCTCAAAAGAGTCGAATATTTACAGGACAGTTTATCTATCAAAGATCAATATTTAGTACGACACTCATGAATATGTATGCCCCCTATGTGATTCATTTACTTTGACATTGCTGAAATGAGAGCCCTTCAAACAGGGTGTGTGTGTGTGTGTGTGTGTGTGTGTGGGTGTGCGTGTGTGAGCGCATTCAAACCGGGGACGTATAACAAAAGGGACAATGGTCCCCGGTTGCTCTCACAATGGAGAACAATCCGTCCCCGTATTTTTGCACAAAGGAATTTGACAAAGGAAGTCCCCGAATGCCGGTGTTTACACACGTGTGTGTGTGTGTGTGTGTGTGAACGTACACACCATTCGTTGTGGGGTCCAAAACACAATAGAACAATTGGACCCCACAAGGTAACTATAGAAAATCTTGTACCCCACAGGAGAATTATAAGGAAAAGGGATAATAGAACGAACAAAGGAATACCCCACAAATCAATGTGCGTGAGGGTGTGTGTGTGAACGTACACACCATTCGTTGTGGGGTCCAAAACACAATAGAACAATTGGACCCCACAAGGTAACTATAGAAAATCTTGTACCCCAGGAGAATTATATAGAAAGGGATAATAGAACGAACAAAGGAATACCCACAAATCAATGTGCGTGAGGGTGCGTGTGTGTGTGCATTCAAACCGGGGACGTATAACAAAGGGACAATGGTCCCCAAGGTAACTCACAATGGAGAACAATCCGTCCCCGTATTTTTGGACAAAGGAATTTGACAAAGGAAGTCCCCGAATGCCGGTGTTTACACACGTGTGTGTGTGTGTGTGTGTGTGTGTGTGTGTACTTACACACCATTCGTTGTGGGGTACCAAACACAATGGAACAATGGTACCCCACAAGGAATCTATAGAAATTCTGGTACCCCACAGGAGAATTTTATAGAAAAAGGGATAATAGAACGAACAAAGGAATACCCCACAAGTCGGCATGTGTGAGTAAGCGTACCATTCATTGTGTGGACCTGAGAACAAAAGAGGTCCACACAACGTATGGAGTGTTTGCGCTGTGTGGACTTACACACGTCCACACAATGTTGTTGGACTTTGGAAAAGTACGAATATCTCGGAAATTAGAGATTTGTCTAGGCAGGTTCTTTGACTTAAATCGAAGGATATTATTAAAAGGGAAAAATAGAACGAAAACCGCTCTCAAAACACTCTTCTGTGTGAAATGGGAACGATTTTAAGAATTTCCTATCCTTAAGTACACGAGAACAAAGGAATGTCCACACAACGATAGCTACGCTTACCTGTGTGTGTGTGTGTGTACGTGTTTATGGTGTAAACCGAGGACATATAACAAAAGGGAACAATATGTCCTCGGTTTGCGCAAGTGTCCTCGGTATGTAAACGTGTACAAATCTAATGGGAGAAGCCTCAAAAAGTTAAAGTCCAACAACAAAGGGAACAAAAGAGGGGAACAATAGGGTGTCAAACGGTGTCCTCGGTTTACACCATACACAAGACTGTGCGTGTGAGTAAGCGTACCATTCATTGTGTGGACCTGAGAACAAAAGAGGTCCACACAACGTATGGAGTGTTTGCGCTGTGTGGACTTACACACGTCCACACAATGTTGTTGGACTTTGGAAAAGTACGAATATCTCGGAAATTAGAGATTTGTCTAGGCAGGTTCTTTGACTTAAATCGAAGGATATTATTAAAAGGGAAAAATAGAACGAAAACCGCTCTCAAAACACTCTTCTGTGTGAAATGGGAACGATTTTAAGAATTTCCTATCCTTAAGTACACGAGAACAAAGGAATGTCCACACAACGATAGCTACGCTTACCTGTGTGAGGGTGTGTGGCAGTGTGTGTGTGTGTGTGTGTAATGGTGGTCCGTGCTTTACAGCAGATCAGGCCATTTCCCCAAAATGATCCCCGACACAGCTGAAAGTGAAAGTATGCAGCTCTCTGCCTCGTTACGATGACAACACAATGTTCTCTATCAGTGGTCACAGTGGGTCCCTTATGTCCCATCGCTGATGGAACATTAACTTGTCCAGTGAAACCATTGACAGATTCCTTGTAGAGGAGCTGCAGTTGGGAGAGTAGCGCCCTCTGCGGTCCTGTGTTAGCCTGTAACCCAGGACCGCCAATAACTTTGGTTATTGATATCAATACACTATCATACTGTCTAAAGGACGTGATATTAAAATTATTTTTAGAGACAGTGTTGAGTTCTGTTCATCGATACACACAGGACAACTTCTTAATGTTAATAACAACTTTATTACACAAATACTAATTCTACAATTGGTCTTACACTTGAACATATGCACGTCACACAATGCTGTGATAATGAGGCAAATCAATCAATGAAGTGACGGCATGGCTAGTCTGATCACGTTGAATGAATATGAGATGCAATAAAACCATTGATTAAAATGGCTCATTCTCACCAAACATTAAACCAATAAACAATAAAGAAAAATGAAGCCTTTTCACGGTAAATTCAAGAAAAAGGTTGCTTTCTCGTTTGTAGCAGCCGATGCACTCCTCTGGGACCTTATTCACGAAGCATCCGCTATTACCGGGTCCGTAACATCCTTTGCGGATGGCCTAACGGATACATTAGAATTGCGCTACGCCGTATTCACGAAAGGTTCCGTTAGGTATCGGTAAACTTGCGGAGCTCCGCTAATAATGGGGGTGTCGTTCAACGAGCTTTACGGGTGAATGAAGAGCCTGGCCACTGGGCAACAATATTGGTGAACTTCTTCTGGTGGTCGCAAACCCCCTGGACATTTATAGCATGGTAGTTATGTCTGCATATGTAGGCACCTTCGTCACGTGCAGGACATTTAATCTCGACAAGTGATCCATCAAGGCATCCCAAAACGTTTGGAATCCGACGACGACGTTCATCGTAGAAACCTTCTTTGATCGCATTCTGACTGGATATGTTCCTCGGAAATCGAATTATTTGTGGCGAAATTCTTTGAAGGGCAGTTGCGACCCGGGTAACAATTCGAGAAGTTGACGGCTGACTAATTCCACTTAAATCTCCACTTGTTAATTGGAAAGAACCTTCGGCGAAAAATCGGAGGGCTGTTATGATCTGCAGCGTGGCGGGTATTGCATGTGACCTCTTTGTTGGATGTTCAACTTGATCACGGATCAAATCTATCACCTCCAACAGTACATGCCTTGGCATTCGATACCGGTACCTCTTTATCAGTTCCACATCGTCATAAATGTCCAGTGGCTGTAACCTATCCCGAAATACTCGCTGGCGGCGAAGAGCACGCCTGTTTTCCTCCTCCAGCAGAACCACAAACACTGCCGCCATTTCATTTTAGCGCTATGCGGAGACCCGTAAGCATTTACGGGAACGCTGGAGTTCCCGCAAAACAATTGCTCTTTTACGGACGTGTTCTGCGGATGCGCTATTATGCGGTTACTTCGTGAATATGGCGTAAACCATAACGGAGGCTTAACGGATCCATTAAAGCGTGCGGATGCTTCGTGAATAAGGTCCCTGTTTATAACAGGGATTGCGTGGTCAGCTCCGCTGCATATATCTTGCCAGTGGTGTAAAGTAACTAAGTACATTTACTCAAGTACTGTACTTAAGTAACATTTTGCGGTACTTGTACTGTACATGAGTAGTTCCATTTTCTGCTACTTTATACTTCTACTCCACTACATTTTGGAGGCAAATGCTGTACTTTTACTCCACTACATTTATTTGATACCTTTAGTTACTTTGCAGATTTGAGATTAGCAATATCAGATATAATCATTAACCACTTAACCAATTAACCACAAAAATGTTCTGAATAATTTCAAAAATAGCAGATCTACAAGCTCACAACGCGTCGCGATGTGACGCGTTGTGAGCTTGTAGATCTGCTATTTTCAAAAGATTTTCAGAATTTTTGCATAATTAGTACTTTTACTTTTGGTGATTTAAGTATATTTGGATCCTAATACTTTTACTTAAGTCAAATTTTGAATGCAGGACTTTTACTTGTAATAGAGTATTTCTACACTAAGGCATTTCTACTTTTACTTAAGTAAAAGATCTCCACCATTTCCACCACTGTAACTTGCATCTGATGTTAGACTCAGTTCGGCCGTCAGTTTAAGCGGAGAAGTTATTTTAAATAGCTGAGGTTTACATGACTAGTTGTTACTCCAGAGAGAGGAGAGAGAGCAGGGCTGGGCAATATATCCACTTTATATCCATATCCTGATATGACACTAGATCGTCTGGGATTTTGGATATCGTAATATCGTGATAATTATGTCATAAGTGTTGTCTTTTCCTGGTTTTAAATGCTGCATTACAGTAGTGATGTCATTTTATGAACTTAACCACTTATAAGACCCATCTACTTCATCGTACGACCAATAGCGAAAATATAGCCAATCTACAAGCTAATATTAGTGATCAGAAGAACTCATGTTTGTATTAAAACAGATATAACTATCATATTCAACTTGTTACATTGATCAGATTCAACCATATTGTGACTTCAATGATACCTGTCAACATAGCATACATAAGATTAATAAACAATCATCAGAACATACATTTTATTCCAAACTCCTGAGATCAAAGGAGAAATCCTCCGAGTCAGTCAGGTCATCAACTCCTACAGTATTTCACTGTGAGGAAACACATTCTAAAGCTAGGGTGTCCTCAGAGGTACTGCAGGGGGGGCTCATTTTTTGATTGATTTACTTGTAAATCTTCTATTTTCGGGGTGCGACAGCGGCGCACAACTGAGTATAAATCAGGCTTTAAGCTGAAGGATTCACTGTCCCTTCCACGTGTATGTTTTTAAAATAAAAACATGAATATATGAATCTGTCAATTATTTAAAAAGCTTAGTATTGTATGCACGATAACCAGGTTCAGTATGTTTATACAAGGCACTATAGGCCACCCTACACGTCATTGTAGGCCCAGTTTAATATGAAACACAATTTTATACAACATACGTAGTAAGGGGTCCTTGGCCTGAAAAACTTTGAAGACCCCTGTTCTAAAGTGTTCTGGTTCCTATGATGTGAAATAAACCCCAATTCAATCTAACAAACAGAAACCACAAGCACATAATTGTTGTTACATAATATTGTTCAATTTCCTCAAATGTATAGTCTTCAATGGTCTATTATTTAGACTAAATTAAAACATTATCTTCTGTTACACACTATTGTGTATTTGTGTATAAAGGTACATTATCATTAATTTGAATTCTGACTATGTACTGAACTAAAATACATGAAACTTTTTCACGTGTGACTCTTTCCCTTTGTTGACTTTTGCCACCTCCCTTTTGATAACCCCTTCAACATACTGCCTGTTGACTTTATTGTTGTCCAAAACTTCTGTCTTACACCCGTTTTCATTTATAATTCTTGCATCATTAATTCGCGTATCACGGAGGATCTGTGTCTCTGCTTCTGTTGCATTCTGGCATTCATAGAATGTAATATCAGAGTCTTGGTTTATTAAGCCGTTTCTCATGTGTTCCTTCAGTCTATCTTCTATATTCCTACGGGTCATGCCAACTTTGAATTTTCCATCTGCGCAAGTGAAGAAATAGATATATTCTACTTTATTCTCATCCTCAGATGAGTCCTCCTCATCAGAATAACTGGATATGAATGAACTCATTGTTGTATCTGATGATTCTGAATATGAATATGATTTTGAGTATTCAATGTCCGCCTGACTGGAAGTTGTGTTACTGTTAGATTTGAACCTTTTACCTGAATCTCTCTGAGAATTGCTAGATATGTTCTTGCCGGCATCGTGCGCCACAATGAGAGTTTTGTACCCGACAGATCGAACCATTTCGTTTTTTGCAACCTGCTTGCAAACTTCTCCTCCAATCACCTCAGCTTCTGTTGCTAGGATCTGACCTGGGGTAGATTTCAACATTTGTTCTGTTGACAGTTTTCCAATTGACTTGGTTGCTCCCCCAATTGAAGCTCCACTGAGAGCATCCAACCCTACATCCAGGCTCATTTTTCCCACACCAACAAGAAAATCTGTCACATCATCTGCTTTACTAATCATCGCTACATTTCTGATGATTCCGACCGGTTCATGGGTTACAGTGGACACCACCGTGTCTGTCAAGGCCCCCGCTGCAACAGCCCCTAATGGCCCTCCCACCACCCCACCTGCCACAACGGCTGTGGTTCTGGTGGCGGACCGGTAGGATCTTTTTGCCCGTTCGTGATCTCCAGCAATATCGTGAACAACACCTTTGACGTGCCCAACGACCGGGATGCTGTCCACGACATTAGAGAGAAAGTCTCCCAGCCCCATGTCTCCACCTCTACACGATCGATGCTCTGGTCTGCTCCTGTCAGTCAATTCCAACGTGTTGCCCAACAAGATGAAGATGATGAAGACCACCTTGGTGGAGGAAGAAAAATGTTATATGAGGGGTCCAAACATCTGAGTACACCTGCTTGAAATATTTTTCCATTTCTATTCTTTAAACTGTACATAACCATAAGTGAATTGCATTCAAAAGTACAATTCTTTTAATAAAAATGGAAATCTACTGAGCTCATTCGGAGGGGGGTGGTCATTATGTTTTATAGGTTATATTTAAATATCTTGGTACATATTGATGTTCATGATGACGTCTATCTTAAAGGGGCATAAAACCCAAAATACAGTTGTTACTTGTGATAGAGGACAATAATACCCAATAACCCAATTTAGTTTTATATAAGATACGAGTGACACCCTCGTAAATTAGCGCACCGAGAGTTCTGTCGGTCAGAGGGGCTCAAGCAAACAACTGTACCCGGAAATACTGACTCACAGCCAGGGAAGAGAGGTAGGAAGGCTCGCTCCTCCTCTCTGGGAGCTTGTTTGGAAATGACGATGACATTTTAGTCGATAAATAGGCCATGTAATGGCTAAATCTTGATTAATGTCACATCTACTACTTCTATTTTAAAACTTTATTATGAAAATTCGCTACTGCCTTTGAAGTTGACGGCTCGCGCTGCAAGCCTGCAGCCCACAGCTGACCACGCCTACAATTGCTGCGTCTTTGAAAAGCTGGAATATGATTTTAAAAAAGGAAAGGGGGGGGGGGGGTTCATGCCCCTTTAACAAGTGCTCCAGGTGGCGCAGGGGTAAAGTTCCTGGCCAGCACTGCGGAGACTAGGGGTTAGATTCCTCCACGGTGCCTCCGGCTTGGCCGGGCGTTCCAAAGACACAATTGGGCGTGTTCGAGGGTAGGAACCCGGGCGGGGAGGGTGATCTCTGACGCTGCACTAGCGACTCCTACAGGTTGGTCAGGGTGCCTGTTCAGTGGGAAGCTGAACCGAGAAGAATAGTGTGTTCCTCCACATGCGTTACGTCCTCCCAGTGAAATTCCTCACTGTTAGATGAAAAGAAGCGAACTGGGGGCATCGCGTGTATCATATCGAGAATTGGCATAATGACTAAATTGGGAGAAAACTGGGGGGGGGGGGAGATACTATAAATACACATTTACATATTGATGCACACGGTCAAAGTCTCACTGTCTGTTAGCCGTGTATCACAACTCTGATTCATCAAAGTTATAAATTAATGAAAGTCATGATACATGGCTAACTGTCTGTGATTCTATGCAGGAGGCTATTTTACTTAGTAAATTAGCGTTTATGCTACCTCGACTAGGCCTAGGCCTGCTTAATTTGAACTGTATCTTATAGCTATACATGCATGTTTGCACATTCAATTAGTCTTCACTTGCAACCTTCTGTAATTTTATCATTGCCATTTTAGCAGGGACTAAAAGCTGATTAATAGTCTAACTTTAAACTGGAGACTATTTGTGCTAAGTAGCCCATAGGCACTCTGATTATTCCTACGTTAACTATGATGGCCTTCAGTATTTCTCAACCTAATGACTTCCGAGATTACCCAGTTAGGTTTAAGCTTGAAAGCGTTTTGGGGACCAAAGACAGATTCATAACATTAATGTCATAAGTTTGTTTACTGTAGTGTTCGTAATACGACACTGATGCATCTGGGTGAGTTCTTGTCAGAGCTTGCAGTCTGGTTCCTCTGATAGAAAACGACCGATAATGATAGAACTGTAAATTTACTGTTAACTGGCCAATTCACATGTAAATTGTGATGCATGAAACATACGCACCGCTTGTAAAGCCAAATTGACCACCTGCATACCTGTTACAAAGGTGGGTCTAATGTGCAGGTGTGTGTGATGCCATCCACTCTGTTGAGATTCACCCATTTGCCAGAGAAGTGGGTTGTTTGAAATGTCAAATGAGAAATACACAATTTGAATCCCAGTGTTGGGCTCGTTACTCAAAAAAAGTAATATATTATTCATTATTCGTTACTCTTTTCAAAGGTAATATTATTACTTTACTTATTACTCCCTGCCAACATTAATTTGTTACACTACTCGTTATATTACTTTTCCGTTACACCCCAGTATCCCTATTCTGGGCATGTCATAGTAGATGAACATTTGGCAAAAATGGATGAACATCTGGCGAAAATAGCAGATCCACAAGCTCACAACGCGTCGCAACCCGATGTTGTGAACTGCTATTTTCGCTAATTGACATAGAACTAAGTATATACGGTGCCCTGCGAGCATCGCCCCCTTAATAATCCCACAAGCGGAATAAGGGGAGACTGCGGAAGGCACTTTTAATTACGCGTAATTACACTACGCGATCCGTTTTCTAACGAACTAATACACTACCCAATCCTTTCCTAACCCTTCACTGACAGTCTAAATTCATGAATGGAGGTCTCCTGGACACTCCTCCAGTAGGACTAGCGGGATGCCGCGCTTCGCGCGGCACCCGCTAGGTGTGGGTGATGTGTGAGTATTAAATGTTGCGGGTTTTGTGCCGACTTCTTTGCTGGTTTATGTAATGTAATATGGGGTAACGGGGTCTAATTTGCAGGGGGCACTCAAGGGTCATCATTTTCTAGAATGAGCTTGGTGATTGGTTAATTTTTGAGCGGGGGGGGGGCATGTAAAAAGTCAAAGTGACATAACACAACAGCGCCCTCGGGTTTTTAACATGGTAGGACAGTGAATATTGAATAAATAAATGTACTGAAAAGAAATCACGGCTGTTTCAACGCTAAAAAAGTGCGCCCTCTGTTGGTGAATCTAGTTTAGTGCTGGTCGTGCTCATTATGTATGCACGTTTAAGGAATGTTTCGGAAATGCAATTGACCCGGCTATCGTGACCCCTGAAAAAATTGTGTTTCTGATCAATTCGTTTCGCATAATGTATTATGTGATTGACTAAAATCCTTTTTAGTTTCTTTTTTATGTCAGCATAATCTATTTATTCTGAAAATAGTCACTTAATAGCTCTTTTCGAGGTCGTTGAATCGAGTGTTTCAACAGTTGGGTGCATGCAGACCTGCGAAGAAAACCTTCCACAAAAGCGAGTTTTTCACTATTTTCTGAATTTTTCCTATCACCAGTGGATGTTTCATCGTTGAAAACAGATATTATTATGCACACTTAATTGGAGGTAAGTCTGGGCAATGACACATTTACGAGCATATTTGATTTAAAAATAAGCATTTTAACCGGCTTCAGACATGTCAGATGTGTTGTAACGCGTTGGTTGATGCATGGAGGAAGAAAACAGATTCTTCCTCCATGGTTGATGCATTCCTCCATGGTTGATGCATACAGCATGCATAGTGCAGTCAGTAATGTCTACGGTATGGGCGCCAGTGAATGGGTGCTATTACTTTAAACGTTGGGACTAATTTAGCGGGTACCCGGTTTTATGTAAACAAAGTATGCTTACGTGGTTTTTCTTCCAATCCATGACTCTTTTGAAATAGTGGTAAATAGTCTGTAACGTTAGGAGAGTGAAGCCTAGGCATGAGTACAATTAGTTGAATTTAAAAAAAAAATATGCTAACGTTAGACGTGTGTAATCAGTGCAATATCTAATGTTAGCTCTGTGAAATTAAATAATTTATTAATTTAAACAAACAAATAGTCTGAACAGTGAACAACAATGTTTAGGGCTGAGAACATTAAAAACATTAGTACAGCTGGACATGTCTACCAATGTCATGCATGTACTTTGTAAATTATGTATGTCGCAATATTCTCTGATAAGTCTGAGTTTATAATTATGCAAAGGTACATTTTAAATAATTTTGGTTGATACTGATAATATTTACAACAACAATGATGACATTTAGGGAAAACTTGTAGCTTTGCATGGTGAAGATGATAAGACTAATTGCGGTGACACCATGTGAAATACTCTAGCGAGTAGTAATTAGTTCTGAAAAGAACTGGAGGTTACAACTTGACATTTCGATCAGTATGCTCTGATCGTCCTCAGGATTTACTAGTACTACTCAACAGAGAATTTCACATGGTGTCACCGTAATTAGTTTTACTTAATCATGAAATTTAACGAATATCATTTATGATACTTTTCAGAATTTGTGATCACATGAAAATCATGAAATGGTTTTGAATACAACAAAATAAAACATGCTTATTTTGAGTTTAATTTTCTTTTCACAGCTGATCTTCCTAGATGGAACGCCCTCAATTCTGGTGTGGCAATGGTTTGATCACTGTATGGGGAACATTGCAAACAGTAGGATTAGCTGCAAAGGTAAGAGTTATGTCATGTTAGGAAACAGTCCGGTAATGGGTTAGAAATGAACAGACTTTACAGATATTTTGATTGTTTTAAGTAGCATACTCTTTGTATGTGTAAAACTGTAGCATGAAATTGCTGTAAAGGGAAGTTACAACAATTATTAAATCTAAAAACCTATAAATCAATCATCTTGATAAATGATTTGGTTTTCATGTTAGAGAAAAGAGGAATCGTTGTCAAAAACGGAAAAACATGTAACAGTTTTTGTTTATATTTTTTACAAGGATGTGTGTATTTTACATACAATGCATTCACGTTAATGAATAGTTTTTCATTGTTACATCAAATCTCTAGAAAATCTTTCATTTGTCAAGTAGTTTTGGGCATATTTACTTACATTTTGGGGTCCATGTATCTAAAGATGCAATATAACTGTTTCAGTATTCGCGCGATTTGTATGTATGTGTACATGTACGGTACATACGTACACGCGCGCTATAGTACGACTATGCACACACATGATGCAGACTAGTCGCGCACTGTGTAGATTCACGTAAGCACACGACCCGTATTTTAGGACTGAAAACGTCGTTTATATTGAAAATTTCCGTCATTGCCCACGAATCAAACGAGCTAAAAGATATGAAATATGTAGTTTTCTAAATGAATGCGTCTTCATTTTCCATTTAAAAAATTCCGATCAATAAAAAAGTAATCATTTCCCAACGTTATATAATTCAAGTGATAGTACTTTTATTGACCATTTAGCGACGCTTTTCACACACACAAATCTTCTCAAATGTTTAATTGCATTGAAGAAAAAATAAACAACGGCCAAAAAATATATAACTTTTAATGACTCATCGATATTTACATTCAAAAATTATAGTCTTGGCTTGTAAGAGTGGAATTTTGGTCGGAAGTTGAGTTTGTTAACGTTCTTTTTTTCTGAACGTGTATCGCCATGTTAACGAAGCTAGCTAAGTGACGTCACGTTTCATTATTAGAGTGACGAAAAACCAACAACCGCACAGTGGACACTTTATTACGCACGGACTATGGGGCTGAAACAGCCGTGAAATACATGTACACAGAAAACGGGTATCCTAGTATTTTCGTACAGTTCAGACACAGATATGTGCACAAAATGTCTCTTTTGGAAATTGATTGCATGGCCCCTTCAAGTCATGAAAAAAGGGGGAAATAAATATGAATAACATTAAATTTGCAGATGAAATCTGCACTGTTTCCTGAGGCCCCCACCCCCTTAATATAAAATAGGACGCAGTTTGAGTTTAAATTGTTGCCATGGCGCTGTAGGTTTTTAAAACCTTTTTAAAATATTCAAAATTGGGAGAAAAGATTCCCAAAATTGTTTTGTGTGAGAAATGTCCTGAAACCTAAGTGCATAAGCTGTTGTGATTGTCAGATCTGAAATCGTTTTATATTACCTCAAAGTTGAAAGACTGATGGTATCTACACTGGCAATTGTGAAATCATTTTGGGCTTTTCTAACAGTTCAAGTTCTACTTCTATGTATGTAAAATCAAAGGTCAGAGTCCCTATTTCATCGGTTGAAAATTGTTTTCACAAATCAGCAAGCTGAGGAATACAGAACTGCTATAAAAATATATATTATAACATAGGGCCTATATTATAATATATCTTATAATATATATTATATGAATCTGGGACTGAGAAATAATTTAAATTGTGTTAAACTTTACTTTGAAAATGCAGGGAACTCTCCAAAAAGACATGAATCTGGGACTGAGAAATAATTCACATTGTGTTAAGAAATTATTTGAAAGTGCACTGAACTCTCCATAGACTTTGTACACAATCGAGGACATGGCGTCTGGATACTACAGGCTTTCAAAAGTATTACATGGGTACTGAGGTTAATTGATGTTTGGTATTTATTATCAAATATCAAACAACAAAAGGGTTTTGTAAATGTTGATCATGTTGATTAAAATTGTTTATTGATGTTTGGAGATAGCTGTGATAATCGTAGCTCTTGGTCACGTCCCTAAGACCTAGGACTAAAAGAGCTACGCGAAATAAATGCATCAACAAAGAGTCGAGTCGACACACCGACGTCATTACCGACCAATCAGGAGGTCCGTCTGAAACAGAGAATCAGACATTTCGCAACGCGGCAGTTCGGTACTGTTCGTGGTATGTGGCACCCGGCCTCCTCGACCAACGCTCACCGAAAGCCGCGGAGTAACCCAACCAATGTTGCTCATGTTGATTAAAAATGTTTACGGATGTTTGGTATTTTATTGTTTTATTATTAAACAACAAAACAACAAACATTCCAAACGTGTGTTGTAAATGTTGATGAAAATTGTCTTTTGAGCACAAAGGTCACGTGTAGGTACGGAGTTCATTGATGAAAAATAAGACCAATCAGGGGGTCCGTCTGAAACAGCCAACCAGACATCTCGAACCACAGCAGTCAGGGAGTGTTCGCCTCATCTGGCACCCCGCCCGACCCCTCGATCACCGAGGATAGCCGCGAAGTCACCCGACCAAGCTTAACGATCATTAAGATGGCGGCGCCCCGAAACAAAGATGGCGGCGCCCCGAAACAAAGATGGCGGCGCCCCGTGTTTGCACTAACAAAGATGGCGACTTAACGATCATTATAGTATAGATGATTGATAGTTAGGGTTGTGAAGGTCAGCCAGCTGACCTTTCTTGGCAGCGACCCTCTGGGTACTTAGATATGTACACACGTGAAGGGGGGCCTACATGTAGATTTGTACACAAGTGAACGGGGCTTAGATTTGTACACACGTGAACGGGGCTTAGATTTGTACACAAAACACTGGTTGGCTTTGTAATTAGATGAATGTAGGTCCCCTGGACACATTCTACAGTAGGATTATTCATAGATTACATTGATAAGGCCAGCCAGGCTGGCTAGGCGGCGAAATTTCAAAGGATTAGATGTGTAAACAAGTCACTGGGCTTAGATTTGTGCACAAACAAATGGCATTAGATTTGCGCACGAGTCAATGGGCTCTGGCTGGGTGCCCAGCTTTCCCACGGTCGGGGGTGACCTTTGCTGATCTCGATGTTAAAGGTTACTATAGTATATCAAACTATAAGGTTCCATTGAGGATATCAGGAAGTTTCAGCGTAATCGGCCCAACGGTGTTTGAGTAATTAAAAAAAGAAACAAAAAGTGCCTTCCGGAAACACCTATTCCCTGCTCGCAGGGTAGTTATAAATGCAATTTTGTGAATTGCCAGCCAATGCCCTCACCCAGTAACAATAGATGATATATCACCCACTTGGCTCAATCCAATAACCGAGGCCGATGGGTGATCCTGAGCGCACCTGCCCTGTAATCACATTACTGCTGTGTGGGTCAATCACAAATGAATACATATCTGTTTGTTCAGTTCAGCCAGCTTCAACAAATTCCACATGTTTAAATTGTTTGTCATATATACAAGACATTACAGACCTTACATTAGTTTTTTTTTTAAACATATTTTCCCACAATATGCTTTGTCCTTATTATGACTGTATCTGTATTCTATCTAGTATCTGCCTGCCTGCCTGCCTGCCTGCCTGCCTGCCTGCCTGTCTGTCGGGCGGTCTGTCGGGCGGTCTGTCGGCCTGTCTGTCTGTCTTGAATCTGATTAATAGCCTCAATTTCACGGCGGCCACGGCCGTCGATGCCCCTCTTACTGGCCGATGTGCCCCTGGAAAAATTTACCTCTTCACGGCCAATATTGCCGTGCCCTATTTCTCCGTTGGCCGCTGTGCCCTTTTTACTATCCCGGCAATTTCTTCACCCCCTTTCTCCCGAAAAGAAAATTACATGTGTCCGGTCATTTTGTTGCGCCGCCGCCCCGCACACCCGCTCGCCGCCCCGCACACCCGCCCCGCACACACACAGCTATAGAACCGCAACGTTACAAACAACTCGATGTGCATGATGTACAGTACATGTACATGTACATCTACACGTATGTACACACACACGTGCTCGATCGGTGCGGTACAGGTAAATTATAGTACCCGGCCCGACGAGCTAGCCTGGGCCGTGCGCATGCACGGAGCTCGGAGCTGAGAGATCCATCGAAAGATCATGCTTTCGTTGGTACTCTATGCACTTTGCACTGGTTCGCGTCAGCTAGTTCCAAATGTATATGTACACGGACGGTCGAAATAAACAACCGCCGAGGAGCCGAGTGTGTTATGTTCTCGTACATGCATGCACTGCGTGTACGTATGTACAGTACATACACATGTAAATTTTTCATGTATGTAATGTTACTGTACTGACAGACAGCGTTTGCAAACTTTTAACAAAAGTTTTACAAATCTGACATTGTTAGAAATAATTAACAATGCCCCGCAAAGATCGTTTAAAACGCATGAAAGAAACTGAACTGGTAAAATCAACCAGCAAGTGTAGGAAGCTGGATCGCTACAAAAAGTAATGTTTTGTGGGGACGATCAGTCAGTGGGGAGGAAAGGGTAGGTAGGTCATCGTATTATCGTCAATGTACGTAATTCGCCGCACTCGTGAAATGACGCACCTATTGTTGGCTTAGCATTTCTCGGAAAACTTACAAAATTATGGCGTATTACTGGTTGCATAAACTTATCCAAGTCGTGCTTGTTACAGAAATAAAAATTATAATGAAATTGTATGATTTACTGGAAAGTTAGTGCTTGTGAAAGTGGAAAAAGTTGTTTAACCACTGATTTTACTAGATACAAATAGTAAGAGATTTACATAATCTCAATTTTTTTTTCACGAACATCTGTGATTTTATTGTTCTATGCCGTCAACAAGCTGTTGTCTGTGGAAACCAAAATATATGAATGCTTTGCATTTGCAATGATTTTTTAAAGAAATACTGATCTTCAAAATGTACCCATTCCTTATAGAAGAAGCGAACGAAGAATACTTAATTTGTTGGTGTTTATTTCGACGGTAGTGGAAAATTATTGAGAAAATGAAACATTAATATCATGGTTATGAAAAGAATTTTATTTGACAAAATGTTAACAGCATTTTTACACATTTCAAAGTTTTAAAATACTTTTTGAATTTTTTTTAACCACCTTCCATTTTATTGGTCTTTCAAGAATATTGATTAAAAGTTTTGAGAGCTTCTCCAAATTATACCATTTTATTTTAAAAATCGAAAACAATATTTTTATTTTCAAGATTAAAAACAATTTTACAACAATCTGGAATAAGATGAAGCATGATTCAACTGTTTTTCTTCTTGGGTACATTTTCTGTGCCCCCATAAACTTTAACAGTCATTATACCAACATCAATTTTCTGATGACTACAATTCTGTGCGTCTCAAAAAACGGCGCTCAAGACGTCCACACGTATGATCATGCATTGAAATTCCGCATTTTACAAGATAATCCTTCACTGAAACACCAAACTGCTAATTTCATTTGTAAGTTACCGTCCAGTTGATTATATAACCTTAGGTGCGTCATTTAGGGTAAATTGAGGATACATTACACATTGGATATAAAAATTTAAAAAAAAATCAAGATAGATGGAAATATAGCTCGAGAGATGTACATGTACATGATTGTTGTCGCATTGTTTGCTAATAATATGCATAGGGGACCAGGACTTTGTACAGAACCAGAGAATTTCCTGTTTACATGCATTCCTTTCACCCATATTTTGTTATAATGTCTGTAATACTGGATTTTAAGATGAACATGAAAGGTATAAAAGCAAAAGAAAACAATTTTCAAGTCAACAGTACAAATTTTACTTTTTTTTACTTTTTTATTTATTTCTGGCCTCGGTGCCCTTTTTCCAAGACCCTATTTGGCCTTGGTGCCCTTCAAAATGTTGCTTCATTCAAGGCCAAAGTGGCCTTGCCCTAAAAATGACGAAATTTGAGGCCTGATGAGTCACATTTTTACATACAATATAGCCTTGTCAATGGACTTTTAGCGGATTGGTTTAGCCCACTAATAATGGAAGAACGACTGTAAATGTTAACTCACCACTGGCAAGGTATGTTGTTAATTTTTAGGGACGAACTCCACCTCGAACTTCGAAGTCCTGCACTGGATAGCTCACGCGTGGGAGCCAACCGTAATGTCGGCAGCAGGCTAACGTCAATTTACACTCCACAGAACAAAACGTCCAGTCCCGTGTCAAGGGTGTCCATAAAGTTCACAAAACAAACAATTCGGCGGTTGAACAAAGACAATATAACGAATAAAAGATAAGAGCCAAAACTGCGGCAATAATTGTCAAAACGCTAAGTAAATACGATGAACTAACGCGAAGAGAAAAACCTCACATGTGCTCGAAAAACAAACGTGCTGCGTATGTACATGTACATGTACAGTATGTGTAGAACTTACTGCACTGGAAGGTTGCTCTCCGAAGGGCAAAGGTCAGCAATACTGGGCTGCGCTGATGCACTATGGCGTGCCACATGCAACATTAAATCAAAACAGTACGCACAAAAAGGTTCGGGTCACTACAGACTTATTGCATTATCTGGCCGTGACCCAGGCCTATTTAAACAGTGATAGGATGTATAAATATACAATATAAATTATAGGGTGAACATTTACCTTAATACTAATACTTAAATGTTCATTCTGTGTCTCCTTTGCACTCAAAGCATAGTCCAGCACTCCACTCTCCCCATCCCCTTACCAGGCCTTGAGCATTTACACTGGTTAAGTGATAAATAATCTGCCTAAAAATACATTTGTGTAGACAAGGCCCTTAATCAGTTCAACCCAGACATGTCCTCAGAACAGTCGATGAAAAGAGTATCTTATGGAGCTCAGAGGAACATCCGAGTAAATCAGCTAGTTTCCCAGTGGTAGACAGACTTGTCTAATTCAGCTGTCTATTCAGACAGTTTGTGAAAAGTATTAAGTATTAAGTAGCCTAAGTGCTGAATAGATCCACAGCACACTATACTGTAGCTATCTCGAGGTATGTGGAAAATGGTTTGTTCAAGAGTTTCCCATCAACAATATCTGCTTTAATGTGTCTCTGAAGTTTGTTTTCCACAGTACTTTCTGTTTTGATATGAGCTTTGTGTTTTCTGTTTTAGTTTGAGTTAGACACCATACATTCAGCTCTGTTCTGTTCTATGTCCCTGGTCAAGGAATATGTTGATTTGTGTTTTTCAATGTCTGTTTTGCGTTATTTTCTTTCAGCTGGGGTATAATTGAACATGTACAGTACACAACAAGCTGAAGGCCACAACAGAATGTTGCTGATGATCTGACATAATGTCCTTCCTATCTTTTTAATCAGTTACATAGAGAATCAAGTTGGCCTGCCGGAGAACATCACAGAAATCGATCTTGTCAACTACAGAGAACTGAAGAACCTGTAAGTAGTGATGGAATAACCTATTGAAACACATACTACTGAATTATATAGCACATTAAAAATTGCAATGTATTGGACATTTAGTTTTCAGTGAATGATACAGTATACAGTAGTACAGTATGTGATTCAACACTGTACAAGTACTCTTAACTTCATCACAACTTTCAATGCACCTTTCAATTCCCTTTATGGCCTTTTCACTTACAAAGCTAAACAGCATCTGTTGCATACACAGTATACAGTATGTCTTTCATATACAGTATGTCTTCCAGAGAATGTGTTCACAATTCATTTACTGTTAGCATGGAGGTAAAAAAAATTACCTCCATGCTGTTAGGGAAGCCGTCTTTAACTAACCCCCCATATCCGCCGAAACCCGCCGGATCCCGGCGGGTTTCCACTCTGTGATTATTTTCAATAGGGTTGCATAAATCATGAATATGCAAGTACTTAAGGGGCCGTCCAAAGTTTTCAACATTTTAATGGTCGTACAAAGCGTACGACGGGGGGGAGGGGGGTCGGAGGCCGCGTACGACTTTAAATGGTGAATAAAATGTTGATTTTGTACCATACAATCAGCGAAGGAAAATTATATAATTAGTTTTTTTTAATACCAGTATAGTGATGTGTGTTGTTTTATCATTCCATCGTGTGTTTTTGGGGTTGATTGGGTCCGAAAATCTTGTACTAAACACCATTTGAAAAACACCTCCGATCGACCGTGAATCGCGGAAGCGCCGTTTATCGTTGAGGGACTTCAGCACCGGGCGATTTTGGTCCCCCGATAGCGCTCGCAAAATTGTAGATTCCGATGCGTTCCTGTCAACGTAAGCGATCCAGAATCTAAAAATAGACTCGGAAAAGTCCAAGCTTTCATGGGTATGGTCCGAGAATTTTCAAAATGGCGTCCCGGAATGGCAAACGACGATTTGATAAGGAATTAATGTTTTTCCCCAAAAATACCTCGAAATATAAAATGTTGGAATAATTATGTTAAAGTAGAGGAGTTGAACTTTATTTTACTTTTTAGTTTGTAAAGAAAATCAATGAAGAACGCTACGAAATCAGTTTCGGAAACCACTGACCACGACGACGAGTTGGATTTTTGTAACGCGGTCGAGCGCGTGTCGGGATGGAGCAGCGATGAACTCGAGCTTCTGCTCTCAGAATATCGACTTCCATGTTAGTTTCTTGTTTTTAAGTGTGCAGTTACTTAATTACTTGCAATCTTGTAAAATATATCCTAGTTCAACACAGAAAATAAGATTAAACGAGGAAAAAAAATCAGAAAAAAAATTTACGTTGTTTTTCATACTGCATGGGGGTCATGCACAATAAACGAAACGGCAATGTAAGGTGTCACGTGATATCTTGTAACTACAAACGCAATGC
Organism: Zoroaster sp. YZ-2022; assembly: GCA_029582265.1. Taxonomy (NCBI): domain Eukaryota; kingdom Metazoa; phylum Echinodermata; class Asteroidea; order Forcipulatida; family Zoroasteridae; genus Zoroaster; species Zoroaster sp. YZ-2022. Next base: position 38,047,489 of record CM055824.1, on the reverse strand, counting down.
ATACGTCACCGTCATTGATTTGTCGGCTGTTCTATCCTGTAGTGTTACTCCCGTAATTTTGATATTTTTTTTTATACTTGTTATTAAAATTAAATTTTAAAAAAGGCAGAATTTTTCATCATAAAATTAGCTTTATTTCCAACATGTACTGTTTAAAATTTAAAAGGAATTTTTCACTTATGGAAAAAAGATATTATCTTTTTCAATTACCTTGACTTATTTAAAAAAAATTGACTTTTATCATGGGAAACACGAATAAAGTTTATGAAGATTTAATTTAAAAAAAATTTTCTTTATTTTTTTATTTTCAACAGATCACTGGCAAGGAGTTCCAAACTTAGCTTTTAGTACAAACAATACTTGTGCCAAATTTCAGGCTTGTCAGATGATCCGTTCTCAAGTTAGAGCATTTATGCATATTAATTAGTTGGACTCACGAAATCCATCTTGTCCCGTGATAGGACCATAGCAAAATGGACCATATTTAACGAGCCCTATGTCCAAAACTAAAAAGAAATGTGGCATTATTTTTTTTTGGATTAATTTCCCTGCCCAAATATTGGTAAAATTTAAAACTTGATTGACCAAATCTGCTAATTGATGTTGAAATATAAAAGTAAAAATGTAAAATATTCAAATTTCCTCTTTTTTGACCAAAATGGCTAAAACCGCTATTTAAATTTGACCTCATTAATTTGCCATAACTCAAGAACGGTAGGTCTGATTTCAATTTTTTTCAGATTTGTGTTTCTTTCATCAAGCCCTTCAAGTTAAGATCCATTTGAAATGATTTACGCACAATATTAAAATTTGTGTGACCTGCCTAAGTAGTAGTAGGAAACTTGGCTAGTCTAGTACTAGTACTAGTACTACTAGGTGTCAGTATTTTGTGTCGGTCTTGTGACTTGTGTGGTGGTTGCTGCACTGCAGTCTGGCACTTTTCTTACTAAGCTAAAGTAGGCCTGAAACAATCACCCCTTTACTGAGATAATGAAAATGTCACATCATGGAGGAAGGAAGAGGTCACATGTATTCTATTCTATAACGCCTAACTTAAACTAAAAGGCATTTTTCTGAAGTTGCATAATTTTTTCTGAAGTTAAATCAATCTATCATCCTGATAATAACATGAGGGGTTGCTAACTTATGTGTGTTTTGTTAGCATGACCCGTTATTCTTCATCCCTCTTTGAAAACATGTAATTTTGTTTATACATGATATGTTTATATTTCAGATCAACGGTTGATCATGCTTGCTATGACATCATGGTCAACCATCTACACGAGTTTACACTACTTAAGGGTCAGGATGATGAACATCGTGTAAGTTTTTCTGCACTCAAACAATTATTTATTAATTTTTGATGAATCCATGCCCCCCCCCCCACAGAAAAAAAGAGAAATGGAAAAACAGGAACATGGGCAGATTAAGTGTGGAAAACTAATATTACTTAAGGCTAGGTGTGTTTTTGGTTTATATTTCAGGAACCGGATACCCGGCTACCCGTAAATAATTTGTAAAACACAAAATACTCCCGAATGTATAAAATAACCAATATGAACACAAGTTTCTCTTGTTAATTAGAGTCATAATAAATGTGGACTTATTGTAATACTTTTCCCGCCTCAATATTACAAATGACTTGAACACAAAAAATGTTTACAAAAATTGGAGACTTCCATTTGTGTGGCTAAAATATTTAAAATAGTAAAAAAAAATTAAAAAGTCATTCATTCGTCACTGAAAATATTTCTTATTCAATTATTTTACTGTCCACAGATAGTCCAGACTGTGAGTTTGCAGTGAGGCGCAACCTTGTTCCTTCCATCTTCACCATCAGAGTTAAGGCGGTTGAAGGGCAAAAGGCAACTCTATAGTCATGCCACTACAGGATGCCACCAAAGGATGCCACCAAAGGATGCCACCAAAGGATGCCACCAAGTCATTTATTGACCGGTAAGGATGTGACTGTTAATAACCTATTGCATTTCAAAGTGCATTTTGGGAATCTGGTGACAAATCCCGTAGCATGCAAATCATTTGAAGTACACAGGCATAGGCCTCATGGTGCACCAAATTTGTAAAAGATGTGTTGTCATTCAATTCCTAGCATGCATTGAGAAAGCTTAAAATGTTTATTGTTTCTTTTTACATTGAATAAGTGATTAATTAGCCATCATTTTGTAAGCCTTGTGAATTCTTAGGCATGTATCATCACCATCTAAGCTGAGATTGTATTAGCAGAATCATAATTATGAATAACAATTTAGGAATTTCAATTTCTAGAAAAACTTCAACATTATATACATCGGTATCGGTATATATTGAATATACATGTATCTTATTTAGTAAAATTGTACATGTCGTTGTATACAGTCCATCATATCGTAACTAGACACAAGTATTAAACCTTCACACATTTTTGTACCCTTTTTACTCCAGATTGGAACAATTGAACCCTTGTCATACAAATGTGTCACACAAACAGCCACTTGTGCTACCGCTACGAGGTGTGTCAGAGTCTGTATAACTTTGTAATCCAATGGCCAGGAGTTGAAGTTGATCTATTCTTCAAAGGAGTTAATGTATGTTTCAAATTAATTTATATAGACCTATCCTATCTGTGGCAGTCTGCACCTTCATGGGAATTGTTTTTTCAGGACCTTAAGACACTAGGTTGTTCAGTGTATTTTTTTTAACATGTTAGAACAATGATAGTACTGAGGACTTGTTTTTTTGACTGGACCCAAAAATCCCCACAAGTGTGTAGTTATTATAAAACAATATCTGTTGGGTGATCTAGTAAAATGTATTTTACTGACTGTGAATCCCTAGGAGTTAGGCCATGTAAACATTAGTAAACATCCCCCAGTCTTCATTGCGTTCATTTTTATGCGAGCATTGGGATAGTTCAACCTAAGTACTGACCATCAATTCCATAAACACAAATTGGTGTAAAGATATTAAAGGGACAGTATTGTCACGATCAGAGCAGACTTTCTACAGGGCATGGAATCGGTATCCTAGTTAAAGATGAACACAGTGTCTGAAAATTACTGGCTCATTTATGCATCAGCAACGCGAATATGACCTTATAATGTGAGTATTATTTTCAGTCACTGAGTTAATCTAGAACTTGAACTCTGATTCCATGTCCTGTTGATCGTGACGATATTGCCACCTTTAAACAATAACTTTAAAATGACTATTTATGAACATGTATTTTAAACAGTTATGAGAAATAAATACATATAACAATCAGAAGATCATTTCATTATTGTTTGTTTCTTTTCATTTTAGAGTTATCCTTTCAAATTACATTGTGTTGTCTCCTAGGCCGTCCTAACAAGGTAAGCATGTGTTCCTTATAAAAAGATGCACTTATTTATATATGGCAATTTACTATAGAAATTAACAGTTTCAGCTGAATGTTACATAAAAAACAAGAAATTAGTTTTATTTGATTGTTTGCCATAGATAAGGCTTCTTAATACATGGAAGACATGCTTATCTCATTAGACCCGGAATCCGGGTCAACATTAATCTGACCCATTAGTCTGGGTTGGATATGACCCGACCCTTTCCGGGTTATTCTGACCCATAAAGTTGGGTCAGATTATTTGACCCGTTTTCCGGGTCAAATAATCTGACCCAACTTTTCGGGTCATCCTGACCCGGAAAGTGTCGGGTCATATGCAACCCCGAGTATGGGTCAGATTTGACCCATTCTGGGTCAAATCTGACCCGGGAGTTTTTAGAGTGTATGTGCCAATTCAGCACATGATTCTCCTAGTTTTGTTAAGATATTTGACGGAACTGAAATACTTATGGTTAAAGTGTTCAAGTCCCGGGTTATTTCTCAGTCCAGATTTTTTTCCCCTGCCCCGTAATATTTCCCCGTCCCGGGTTATTTCTCAGTCCTGTTTATTTTCCCGTCCCACATTATTTTCCCGTCCCGGGTTATTTCTCAGTCCTTTTTATTTTCCTGCCCCGTAATTTGTTCCCGTCCTGAGTTATTTCTCAGTCCTGTTTATTTTCCTGCCAGTAATATTTCCCCGTCCCGGGTTATTTCTCAGTCCTGTTTATTTTCCTGCCCCGTAATTTGTTCCCGTCCCGAGTTATTTCTCAGTCTCGTTTATTTTCCTGCCAGTAATTTTGGTGAAGTTTAATAAAAGCGTTGTGATTTTTTTTGGAAGGGATTCTTAAAAATCTCTACAGTGGAAGTCATTCGTACTTGTGCAAAGTGAAGTCTTAAATTTGTCAACAAATTTGCTCATTATTTCTTAGCGGCTTTATGTATGCCATTGAAAATTCAAGACATGATTCGAACTTACGGTCCGATATCATGAGACAATTTTGGTGACGTTTAATAAAAGCGTTGTGATTTTTTGGCAAGGATTTCTTAGAAAGAAATCTTAAACGAAAAGGCACCAGAGATACAAGGAATGAATCTGGTACACGATGCTCGCGGTCGACCCCATGCCGACGTCCGACGCGTTCGGCCGGGCAATCTCTGTTTATGGAAGTTCACTGATCAATTGGGCACCTCGTACTTGAGCAAAGAGTCTCAAATTTGTCAACAAGTTTGCTCATTATTTCTTAGCGGCTTCATGTTTGTTATTGAAAATTCAAGACATGATTCGATCTTATGATCCGATGTCATGACATAATTTTGGTGAAGTTTAATAAAAGCGTTGTGATTTTTTTTGCAAGGGATTCCTAAAAATCTCTACAGTGGAAGTCAGTCGTACTTGTGCAAAGTGAAGTCTTAAATTTGTCAACAAATTTGCTCATTATTTCTAAGCGGCTTTATGTATGTCATTGAAAATTCAAGACATGATTCGAACTTACGGTCCGATATCATGAGACAATTTTGGTGACGTTTAATAAAAGCGTTGTGATTTTTTGGCAAGTATAGGGGAACGATGTGTCCTCAGCTGTTAGTTTTAACCCAAGTGTAGGGGAACAATGTGTCCCATGTTAGTTTTAACCCAAGTATAGGGGAACGATGTGTCCCCTGTTAGTCTTAACCCAAGTATAGGGGAACGATGTGTCCCATGTTAGTCTTAACCCAAGTATAGGGGAACGATGTGTCCCATGTTTGTCTTAACCCAAGTATAGGGGAACGATGTGTCCCCTGTTAGTTTTAACCCAAGTATAGGGGAACATGTGTCCCCTGTTAGTCTTAACCCAATTATAGGGGAACGATGTGTCCCCTGTTAGTCTTAACCCAAGTATAGGGGAACGATGTGTCCCATGTTAGTTTTAACCCAAGTATAGGGGAACGACGTGCCTCCTGCTAGTCTAAAACCCAATCAAATCTAATTAACCCAATCAAAGGGGGAAGGGCTTAGGTGATGGGTGTGTAAGTCATGAGTCCAACCCTCTACCGCCCCCACCCCAATATTAACAATAAATCGCCACCGTGCGCTGAGTGTTATCGTATTCAATCATTATTGTGAATTCCAAAAGTAATTTACTCTTTAACCACTCATCACAGTAAAAGCGAAAGTCTTTTACACCAGGAAAGACCCATTTCTAACCAGGATTTCCTTGTGTTTTTGGACTTGTTTGTACCAATGCTTCTGTAATGTAATACTGATATTTCCTCTTGACAATCTGTCACGCACACCACCGATGAACAGTATTCACCCTTATAGTACAACATTGTGCAATTCCTGTAAGGAGATCTACCATGGATCCAACCAACTATAAGCCATACATTATGTCTAACACAGATCGACAAGCTACGTTAAGACATACAAAATATTTGGAGGATAATTTGTTTTCATTCGATTCACCTTCCAGAATTTTAATCCCTGGGTTAATCCCTGGGTTAATCCATCGCTGCACGCCGCACGATGGCGCTACACGAACCGCTACCAGTGTCGTAGCCACTGGGGGGGGGGGGGGGGGAGGAGGAAGAGGAGGAGGAAAAGGCTGGCGGCACGTGCTCACCACAAATTTCCAGTGCCCCCCACAAATTTCCAGTGCCCCCCCAGGTTGCCCCCCCACGAAAAATCCTCATAGTGCCCCCAAAAAACAGAAAAGAAAAAGAAAAGGGAAAAAAAACATACCCCTGGCCCCCCCGCACTGAAAAGCAATGCCCCATCTGCCCCCCCCCCCCCACTGAAAAAGTCCTGGCTACGCCGCTGACCGCTACAATCACGAACTGCTATATAAAACACATTATTGGGAACTTCGTACAATCTCCCCCGAAAAGGAGGGAAACCACTACGCATGCGTCGATTTTTGATGCGCACGCACATAATCAACAACAGACCACCGTTTAAGTTGCACATCGATCATCAGTGAGTGAACACTCGGGCAGTCTGTTGTTGTATATGGGCCGCGCTAGCATTTCAAATCGACGCATGCATTGTGGTTCCCCCACCCCCTGTTTCGGGGGGGGGGGGGTGAGATTATACAAAGTTCCCAAGACTGTGTTTGATAGCGGTTCATGTGTGATAGCGATTTGTAATTGTAGCGGTTTGTGATGGTAGCTTTCGTGTAGCGCCGTCGGATCGTGTATCAAAAATATACAAACACAGTCTTGAACCAAGACTACAGTTTAATTCGTGCCCGATTAAAAGAAAACAAATCCCAGCTCTGTTTAACTTACTCTGAAGACTCTCTTTATCAACATTCTAACAACATCATCCACCACTCGCATGGCTTTTATTCTACAGGCCTAATTTTGCATTGCTTTGTCAGCACATTCATAACGCAGCTTTTTCTCAGATGCTTCTAAAATGGGCACATTGTGATGTGAGAGCATTTTTTATATTTTATTTTATTATTTTGTTTTTGAGGGGGTGAGCAGATCTAGGCCTCTAGATCCGAAACTGAAAACCGTGGAATGAAACATAATACTTGTTATTGTTTTTGGTTTCCTGAAATGTAAACAAAGTAGAAACTGAACAGGAACAAACATATCCTCACTTTCCTTTGTTTGATCGAGGACACATCTGACAGAGTAATTCGATCTACCAGATCGTAGGATGTTTGGATCGATGCTGGAGGGAGGGGGTGGTGCTCTCCCTCTGCTACATCTGGCTCTGAACCGTGAGCCGATATTAGAAAATGTCCACCTTGAAAATGGTTTGAAAAGGAGTTTGGTCGAGGCACAGGTCTACAATGGACCGCGAAGCCTGACACAGTGAGTGATGAATGTGCGAAGTCCGTAGCGAGGAGTCTGGGGTACTAGGCCTCCGCCAGAAACGTTCAAAATTCACCGCTCAAAAGAGCCATTCTGGGTCATGTTTGGCCATGTCATGAATTCGAAAAAATCGGTGATTTGAAAACACACCCTTTACACTCTTGGGGTTTGGACCTGCATGAGGTTATGTATGGTGACTTCACAAAATGAATTACCAGACTATTTATAGGGCCTATTACACAAAAAGAAAACTCATAATGAGGTGGGTTTTGTTGAGCATGTATACTCTTGTAATAAAATGCATAACAATCAAGAGATAATGTGCCGACAAGCGCACAATAATCCAGAGTGAACATTGAGGGCGTTTGCATGAAGTCAGACAAGGGTTGCAGTGCAACTTGTAAACGTCCGTTGTGTACAAGTTACAAATGTGTTTTTCTGTAAATGTATTTCATTCCATGTTTTAAAACATGGTTTACCAGATTTTACTGGAATTTATCCCCCTTCTTCAAGTCCAAAGTTATTTATCACAATCAAGTATGGTAAAATTAACTTAAATAATACCTCACTGAAGGTTTCAGGTATGAACAAGAGAACGACTTTTTAAAGTTTAATTTATTATCTTCTTGCGTATCACGTGTAAAAAGCATGCTGCACAAAGAGCTTCTCTGGAAGATTCCATTCAGACTGTAGGTAGTGTTTTTCACGGGGGACTCGCAGATTTTGTTTCTTTTCCCAGTGGCGTTTATCCGTCGCAATTGGACATCGTTTCATAGCAAAAAATAAAAAATAAAATAAAATAAATAAATAAATAAGAATGCCGACGCGCGGGTCTGAGGCGACACACATAGAGACCAGGAACTGGAAACTTGTTTTGGCCTAATGAAAAACCATTTGTACCTGCCTGATATTTGTGCAAATTGTGAAGGTTAATCCGTATTGTCTGGTTTGTTGGTTAAAGCATAGGAATTTTTGGAAAACTTCCGTTGACAATTTCATAATGAAAGTCACGAGAATTTACAGGAATTTTCATAGTTTTGTTTACTGCTGTAATCAAAACTAGTCAAGCAAACCATACATTTTGTTTTAAAGAGGACCATAAAAAATGAAATAAAATATAGAATCTTTAATATTTCGTCTCTTTCAGTTTCAGTTGGTGTTATTTGTGCATTGTCTTCAGGGGTTGTATAAATATTTAAACATTTTCAAAGTACACGTACATTGTAGTATGTGAGTACGAGGGTGTCGGTGGTATTTCGTCTCTGAAAAAATGGTTTTGTATAATATGTAGGTAAGAATGCTGGAAGGACTTGAAGAAGTTTATTCAAAAACATAAACAATAGGCAGTGGATTTTAAAGATAGTTTTTGCTTTTTGTACCACCAAAAATCGATAGAATCATCTTTTAACTGGTTGTTGCAAAAAAAATTTCTTTCAAAAAAGCCCTTAAAAAGTGGCGGTCGGATACAACATTCTTTCCGGTATAGGTAAGATTACGTTATTGGTTATATTGAATGAGAAAAAGTGGCGATCGGATACTACGACATTCTACCCTTGAATAGCTTCACGTTACTCGTCATACACTTATGTTGTAAACTAAAGTAAATGATAATTTCTTTATATTTATGTTTTTGAATTAAGCGCTAAAGTTTCTGCAACAGTTTTGTTATTTACTGGCATGACTGGCTATGTTTTTACACATGACTTTAAAACTTGAGGTCGATCATCACTGGTCCTTCATGCCACTACAGTGCTAGTAACTTTAAAGTTATATCGCCCATATATCGGCAATGATGACCCACGAAATAGAAGGAAAGACTATGTTGAACCAAACTGTCACTTGTGCACGATGTATATTATTAGTATTAAGCATGTATTTTTAGCAGACGACAAAATGGCCAACATCTCACTGGATGTGCAAACATTCATTGCTCAACATTTCCCAAAATATTGTAATGTTTGTCTTAACCTATTCCTTAAGCGCACGGGTAGCGTGATAGGCTTCTAAGCAATAGGTTCCCGCGGTGGTGGATCGCAGCTTCCAAGTCAATGAATGAAGCTCTGAGTTGTTCACAGTGAGGATCCGATGCAGATCATAGTGAGGATCGCATGCAGATCTTACACAGTGAGGATCCTATACCAATATCAGTGAGGATCGCGTGAGGATCCCATACACATAACAGTGAGGATCCCATGCAGATCACAGTGAGGATCGCATACAGATAACAGTGAGGATCCCATGCAGATCACAGTGAGGATCGCATACAGAGTGAGGATCCTATCCTTTCACAGAGTGAGGATCCTATACCAATAACAGTGGGGATCGCGTGAGGAACGCGTGAGGAACGCGTGAGGAACGCGTGAGGATAACGGTGAGGATCCCAGTCACACTAATACTTATTAAGTAAATGGACACAAGAAACGGTTTTCTATGGTGATTACATAGCAGCAAGAACAACACACTTTATTCAGAACAATTTCTCCTTATAATAGGATCTCAACCCCTATACAACGCTTGTAAAATCAAGTCATGTACAAAACATAATTATGACCTATACATTAATACAGTAAGTAACTGACCAATCAGTGTTGTGAGTGACCCCTAGTGCATGATATAAACATAGGTGACTAGAGCGGAATGTTCTATTGTGTAAAAGGTGATAAATATTGCAGGGTGAACTCAGATAGGACTAAAATCATGGATCATTACAATATCGTTTCCAATCCTCACTTAACTGCACTTTGTCCTGAAGACGATCAGAGCACACTGATCGAAACGTCGAGTTGTACCTCCAGTTCTTTTCATAATGTATTACTACTCAATTGAGCATTTCACATGGTGTCACCGCAATTAGTCTTACTTAACTACACTTTACTTGTCTAAACGTTTTGTCGTGAATACCCCGCGCTGATTGGCCCTTTGGATAAAGCGTGGGCGCGAAACCAGTAATATTTCCCCGTCCCGAGTTATTTCTCAGTCCTGTTTATTTTCCTGCCAGTAATATTTCCCCGTCCCGGGTTATTTCTCAGTCCTGTTTATTTTGATTCCCGTATTATTTCCCCTTCCCGAGTTATTTTTCAGTCCCGTTCCCAAATGAAATTTACGCAAAACAAAACTAACGGTAGCAAACAGCATTCAATTGCAACAAGAAATTCAAACTGATTTAATTCACAAATACGATGTATATTATTAGGTGTTCGGGTATGTACCCGAAACACCTATTGTTTTTGTACGTTTTTTTTTTTTTTTTTTTTTACTTCTTATTCTTCTTCTTCTTCTCCCCCATCTTGTCCGCAAGTAAAAATATACTTGCAAACTTCACATGAACTTGAAACTTGGCATGTACTTAGAACTTAACAAGTAGATGAAACACGAGTTGTGAGTGACCCCAATTTGACCTTACTTCCTGTCCAAACCGGAAGTCAAAGTTTAATATTAAAAAAAATCATATCTCAACAACCACAAGAGGTAAACTCAAAATGTTTATATCATTGTACAGATCGTTAATTGTCAAAAAATATTTACAAAACGGTGACCCCAATTTGACCTTACTTCCTGTCCAAACCGGAAGTCAAAGTTTAACATTTAAAAAAATCATATCTCAACAACCACAAGAGATAAATTCACAATTCTTTCACCATTGTACAGATCGTTAATTGTCAAAAAGTATTTTCAAAAAGGTGACCCCAATTTGACCTTTACTTCCTGTCCAAACCGGAAGTCAAAGTTTAATATTTAACAAAAATCATATCTCAACAACCACAAGAGATAAATTCACAATTCTTTTACCATTGTACAGATCGTTAATTGTCAAAAAATATTTTCAAAAAGGTGACCCCAATTGACCTTTACTTCCTGTCCAAACCGGAAGTCAAAGTTAAATATTTAAAAAAATCATATCTCAACAACCACAAGAGAGAAATTCACAATTCTTTCACTATTGTACAGATCGTTAATTGTTAAATAATATTTAGAAAAAGGTGACCCCAATTTGACCTTACTTCCTGTCCAAACCGGAAGTCAAAGTTTAATATTTAAAAAAATCATATCTCAACAAGCACAAGAGGTAAATTCACAATGTTTGTAACATTGTACAGATCGTTAATTGTCAAAAAATATTTACAAAAAGGTGACCCCAATTTGACCTTACTTCCTGTCCAAACCGGAAGTCAAAGTTTAATATTTTAAAACAATCATATCTCAACAACCACAAGAGGTATATTCACAATTTTTGTACCATTATACAGATTGTTAATTGTCGAAAAATATTTACACAAAGGTGACCCCAATTTGACCTTACTTCCTGTCCAAACCGGAAGTCACAGTTTAATATTTAACAAAAATCATATCTCAACAACCACAAGAGGTAAATTCACAATTTTTGTACCATTATACAGATTGTTAATTGTCGAAAAATATTTACACAAAGGTGACCCCAATTTGACCTTACTTCCTGTCCAAACCGGAAGTCACAGTTTAATATTTAACAAAAATCATATCTCAACAACCACAAGAGGTAAATTCACAATTTTTGTACCATTATACAGATTGTTAATTGTCGAAAAATATTTAGACAAAGGTGACCCCAATTTGACATTACTTCCTGTCCAAACCGGAAGTCAAAGTTTAATATTAAAAAAGGAATTGATGACGTAACCATTTTAACTTCAACCGAACACCTTGTTTTTGTTGTGACAAAAACTTATATCTAGTTTTTTTTTTTTTTTTACTTCTTCTTCTTCTCCCCCATCTTGTCCGCAAGTAAAAACATACTTGCAAACTTCACATGAACTTGAAACTTGGCATGTACTTAGAACTTAACAAGTAGGTGAGACTCCAGTTGTGAGTGACCCCGATTTGACCTTACTTCCTGTCCAAACCGGAAGTCAAAGTTTAATATTTAAAAAAATCATATCTCAACAACCACAACAGGTAAATGGACATTTTTTGCACTATTGTATAGATTGTTAATTGTCGAAAAATATTTACAAAAACATGACCCCAATTTGACCTTACTTCCTGTCCAAACCGGAAGTCAAATTTTAACACTTAAAAAAAATCATATCTCAACAACCACAAGAGGTAAATTCACAATTTTTGTACCATTGTACAGATCGTTAATTGTCGAAAAATATTTACACAAAGGTGACCCCAATTTGACCTTACTTCCTGTCCAAACCGGAAGTAAAATTTTAATATTAAAAAAAATCATATCTCAACAACCACAAGAGGTAAATTCACAATTTTTGTACCATTATACAGATTGTTAATTGTCGAAAAATATTTACACAAAGGTGACCCCAATTTGACCTTACTTCCTGTCCAAACCGGAAGTCAAAGTTTAATATTTAAAAAAAATCATATCTCAACAACCACAAGAGGTAAATTCACAATTTTTGTACCATTATACAGATTGTTAATTGTCGAAAAATATTTACACAAAGGTGACCCCAATTTGACCTTACTTCCTGTCCAAACCAGAAGTCAAAGTTTAATATTAAAAAACGAATTGATGACGTAACCATTTTAACTTCAACCGAACACCTTGTTTTTGTTGTGACAAAAACTTATATCTAGTTATTATTATTATTATGTCTCAGTCCTGTTTATTTTCCAGCCCCGTAATTTTTTTCCCGTCCCGAGTTATTTCTCAGTCTCGTTTATTTTCCTGACCTTCATCATTTTCACGTCGCGGGTTATTTCTCAGTCCTGTTTATTTTCATGCCCTGTATTATTATAATTAAAGTGGTATCGTTCATGTTGATATGCTAAGCATGGCGGCATTTGTCATTGATGGCGTCTCTTAGTTTGGCAAAATGTACGCCCCGCACTTCACCAGGAAATTCAAGCTCAGCATGGTCGAGCATAGACAACACTAGACGTCTGTCTAACTGATGTTTCTTTAACTGTCCATCTTTTGTCACAAATCTGTTATGATTCCAAAATCACGAAGCATGACGGACTGCAATATTAATGTTCGGAACTTTTCTCCGTCGCGTTAATTATTTCCCGTCTTGTTCATTATTATTCGCTATATTTGGATACAAGAAAACTAAACAACTTCACTAATACTTGGTCATTTTTTACGATTAAAAATTATTTAAACGTTTCTTAAAATTCATGCTTTTGAGAAATACTTTTTCTCCACAAACTAATAATCAGTCGGATATCTTTCAGGTCCTGAAATCTTTTCATTCTCAAAACCATTTGAAAGATTAGTTGTGTTGTCCGAATGTATTTGTATTTGTAACTGTTTTATCCTGTGAAATTAATAAATGAAATGATTAATGAAATGTAATAAAATCTCTCCGTCCCGTTAATCATTTTCCCGTCCCGTATTAATTCTCACTTTATGTTATTAGTATGTTAAAATTACGAAGTATGACGGACTACAATAGTTATGTTCTCAACTTTTCTCCGTCCCGTTAAATATTTCCCGTCTTGTTCATTATTACTCGCTATTCATTCTCAAAACCATTTGAAAGTCCAGTCAGTCTTTTTGTTTTGGGTGCCCTTATAGGGGTGAGCAAAGTATCTCTCTGCCCATAATTGAACACAAATTTTCTGAAATCTGAAATGTATTCATTTTGCATTACACTATAGTCCCTCCATGTGACATCTTGATTTGGATACAAGACAATTAAACAACTTCGCTTATACTTGGTCATTTTTAGTGGTTGAAAATTCAATTTATATAAACGTTTCGTGAAATGTACAAATTCAGAAAAACGGAGATAAAAAACTAGTTATTTCAAACAATGTTTTTTCCCCTCCACAAACTAATAAGTAAAACGTCTTTCAGGTCATGAAACCCACTTATTCCCAAAACATTTTGAAAGTCCAGCGAGTCCTTTTGTATTGTCCGAATGTAATCAACTGAGGATTAGCGCTTGCCTTGGACAGCAGAACAAAGCAGAACAATCAAAGTGTCGCATTTGGATTTCTAAAGACTCTGGCAGGGTTGGGTAAACATTACAATGGTTTAATATGTTGGCAACCACCGTTGTAAAGTATCCCCAGATTACACTGTTGATAATTGGTGCCTTTGTGCAATAACATTAGCAATAACATTAGCAATAACAATTAGTAATAACATTTTGCTGTACTTGTACTTTACATGATTAGTTCCATTATCTGCTACTTTATACTTCTACACCACTACATTTTGGAGGCAAATGCTATACTCCACTACATTTATTTGATACCTTTAGTTACTTTGCAGATTGAGATTAGCAATATCAAATATAATCATTAACCACTTAACCAATTAACCACAAAAATGTTCTGAATAATTTCAAAAATAGCAGATCTACAAGCTCACAACGCGTCGCGATGTGACGCGTTGTGAGCTTGTAGATCTACTATTTTCAAAAGATTTTCAGAATTTTTGCATAATTAGTACTTTTACTTTTGGTGATTTAAGTATATTTGGATCCTAATACTTTTACTTAAGTCAAATTTTGAATGCAGGACTTTTACTTGTAATAGAGTATTTCTACACTAAGGCATTTCTACTTTTACTTAAGTAAAAGATCTCCACCATTTCCACCACTGTAACTTGCATCTGATGTTAGACTCAGTTTGGCCGTCAGTTTAAGCGGAGAAGTTATTTTAAATAGCTGAGGTTTACATGACTAGTTGTTACTCCAGAGAGAGGAGAGAGAGCAGGGCTGGGCAATATATCCACTTTATATCTATATCCTGATATGACACTAGATCGTCTGGGATTTTGGATATCGTAATATCGTGATATGTCATAAGTGTTGTCTTTTCCTGGTTTTAAATGCTGCATTACAGTAGTGATGTCATTTTATGAACTTAACCACTTAAGACCCATCTACTTCATCGTACGACCAATAGCGAAAATATAGCCAATCTACAAGCTAATATTAGTGATCAGAAGAACTCATGTTTGTATTAAAACAGTTATAACTATCATATTCAACTTGTTACATTGATCAGATTCAACCATATTGTGACTTCAATGATACCTGTCAACATAGCATACATAAGATTAATAAACAATCATCAGAACATACATTTTATTCCAAACTCCTGAGATCAAAGGAGAAATCCTCTGAGTCAGTCAGGTCATCAACTCCTACAGTATTTCACTGTGAGGAAACACATTCTAAAGCATGGGTCTTCAACAGGGGGTCCGTGACCCTAGGGTGTCCTCAGAGGTACTGCAGGGGGGGCTCATTTTTTGATTGATTTACTTGTAAATCTTCTATTTTCGGGGTGCGACAGCGGCGCACAACTGAGTATAAATCAGGCTTTAAGCTGAAGGATTCACTGTCCCTTCCACGTGTATGTTTTTAAAATAAAAACATGAATATATGAATCTGTCAATTATTTAAAAAGCTTAGTATTGTATGCACGATAACCAGGTTCAGTATGTTTATACAAGGCACTATAGGCCACCCTACACGTCATTGTAGGCCCAGTTTAATATGAAACACAATTTTATACAACATACGTAGTAAGGGGTCCTTGGCCTGAAAAACTTTGAAGACCCCTGTTCTAAAGTGTTCTGGTCCCTATGATGTGAAATAAACCCCAATTGAATTTAACAAACAGAAACCACAAGCACATAATTGTTGTTACATAATATTGTTCAATTTCCTCAAATGTATAGTCTTCAATGGTCTATTATTTAGACTAAATTAAAACATTATCTTCTGTTACACACTATTGTGTATTTGTGTATAAAGGTACATTATCATTAATTTGAATTCTGACTATGTACTGAACTAAAATACATGAAACTTTTTCACGTGTGACTCTTTCCCTTTGTTGACTTTTGCCACCTCCCTTTTGATAACCCCTTCAACATACTGCCTGTTGACTTTATTGTTGTCCAAAACTTCTGTCTTACGCCCGTTTTCATTTATAATTCTTGCATCACTAATTCGCGTATCACGGAGGATCTGTGTCTCTGCTTCTCTTGCATTCTGGCATTCATAGAATGTAATATCAGAGTCTCGGTTTATTAAGCAGTTTCTTATGTGTTCCTTCAGTCTATCTTCTATATTCCTACAGGTCATGCCAACTTTGAATTTTCCATCTGCGCAAGTGAAGAAATAGATATATTCTACTTTATTTTCATCCTCAGATGAGTCCTCATCATCAGAATAACTGGATATGAATGAACTCATTGTTGTATCTGATGATTCTGAATATGGATATGATTTTGAGTATTCAATGTCCGCCTGACTGGAAGTTGTGTTACTGTTAGATTTGAACCTTTTACCTGAATCTCTCTGAGAATTGCTAGATATGTTCTTGCCGGCATAGTGCACTATGTGCCCGCCAAATCGAACCATTTCGATTGTTGCAACCCGCTTGCAAACTTCTCTAATCACCTTAGGTTCTTGAAGCAAAGTTACAAGTTTTACCTTAGTTTCTGTTAATAGGATCTGACATGGGGTAGAATTCAACATTTTGCGATCCCACATAATGTCACTGCAATTAGTCTTACTTAACATTTGTTTTGTTGACAGTTTTCCAATTGACTTGTTGGTTGCGCTCTGAATTGAATCTCCAATGAGATAATCCAACCCCACATCCAGGCTCATTTTTCCCACACCAACAAGAACATCTGTCAAATCATCTGCGTCTATAATCATCCCTACATTTCTGACGATTCCGACCGGTTCTTGGATTATACCGGACGTCAACACGTCTGTCAAGGCCCCCGCTGCAACAGCCCCAAATGGCCCTCCCACCAACCCACCAGCCATAACGGCTGTGCTTCTGGTGGTGCACATGTAGGATCTTAATGCCCGTTTGTGATCTCCAGCACGTAAGTGAACAGCACCTTTGAAGTGCCCAACGACCGGGATGCTGTCCACGGCATTAGAGAGAAAGTCTCCCAGCCCCATGTCTCCACCTCTACACGATGCTCTGGTCTGCTCCTGTCAGTCAATTCCAGCGTGTTGCCCAACAAGATGAAGATGATGAAGACCACCTTGGTGGAGGAAGAAAAATGTTATATGAGGGGTCCAAACATCCGAGTACACCTGCTTGAAATATTTTTCCATTTCTATTCTTTAAACTGTACATAACCATAAGTGAATTGTATTCAAAAGTACAATTCTTTTAATATTAATGGAAATCTACTGAGCTCATTCGGAGGGGGGGGGGGGGTGGTCATTATGTTTTATAGGTTATATTTAAATATCTTGGTACATATTGATGTTCATGATGACGTCTATCTTAAAGGGGCATAAAACCCAAAATACATTTTTTAGATGTTAACAGATATAAAGTTGTTACTTGTGACTAGGACAATAATACCCAATAACCCAATTTAGTTTTATATAAGATACGAGTGACACCCTCGTAAATTAGCGCACCGAGAGTTCTGTCGGTCAGAGGGGCTCAAGCAAACAACTGTACCCGGAAATACTGACTCACAGCCAGGGAAGAGAGGTAGGAAGGCTCGCTCCTCCTCTCTGGGAGCTTCTTTGGAAATGACGGTGACATTTTAGTCGATAAATAGGCCATGTAATGGCTAAATCTTGATTGATTTCACATCTACTACTTCTATTTTAAAACTTTATTATGAAAGTTCGCTACTGCCTTTGAAGTTGACGGCTCGCGCTGCAAGCCTGCAGCCCACAGCTGACCACGCCTACAATTGCTGCGTCTTTGAAAAGCTGGAATATGATTTTAAAAAGGAAAGGGGGGGGGGGGTTCATGCCCCTTTAACAAGTGCTCCAGGTGGCGCAGGGGTAAAGTTCCTGGCCAGCACTGCGGAGACTAGGGGTTAGATTCCTCCACGGTGCCTCCGGCTTGGCCGGGCGTTCCAAAGACACAATTGGGCGTGTTCGAGGGTGGAAACCGGGCGGGGAGGGTGATCTCTGACGCTGCACTAGCGACTCCTACAGGTTGGTCAGGGTGCCTGTTCAGTGGGAAGCTGAACCGAGAAGAATAGTGTGTTCCTCCACATGCGTTACGTCCTCCCAGTGAAATTCCTCACTGTTAGATGAAAAGAAGCGAACTGGGGGCATCGCGTGTATCATATCGAGAATTGGCATAATGACTAAATTGGGAAAACTGGGGGAGATACTAAATACACATTTACATATTGATGCACACGGTCAAAGTCTCACTGTCCGTTAGCCGTGTATCACAACTCTGATTCATCAAAGTTATAAATTAATGAAAGTCATGATACATGGCTAACTGTCTGTGATTCTATGCAGGAGGCTATTTTACTTAGTAAATTAGCGTTTATGCTACCTCGACTAGGCCTAGGCCTGCTTAATTTGAATTGTATCTTATAGCTATACATGCATGTTTGCACATTCAATTAGTCTTCACTTGCAACCTTCTGTAATTTTATCATTGCCATTTTAGCAGGGACTAAAAGCTGATTAATAGTCTAACTTTAAACTGGAGACTATTTGTGCTAAGTAGCCCATAGGCACTCTGATTATTCCTACGTTAACTATGATGGCCTTCAGTATTTCTCAACCTAATGACTTCCGAGATTACCCAGTTAGGTTTAAGCTTGAAAGCGTTTTGGGGACCAAAGACAGATTCATAACATTAATGTCATAAGTTTGTTTACTGTAGTGTTCGTAATACGACACTGATGCATCTGGGTGAGTTCTTGTCAGAGCTTGCAGTCTGGTTCCTCTGATAGAAAACGACCGATAATGATAGAACTGTAAATTTACTGTTAACTGGCCAATTCACATGTAAATTGTGATGCATGAAACATACGCACCGCTTGTAAAGCCCAATTGACCACCTGCATACCTGTTACAAAGGTGGGTCTAATGTGCAGGTGTGTGTGATGCCATCCACTCTGTTGAGATTCACCCATTTGCCAGAGAAGTGGGTTGTTTGAAATGTCAAATGAGAAATACACAATTTGAATCCCAGTGTTGGGCTCGTTACTCAAAAAAAGTAATATATTATTCATTATTCGTTACTCTTTTCAAAGGTAATATTATTACTTTACTTATTACTCCCTGCCAACATTAATTTGTTACACTACTCGTTATATTACTTTTCCGTTACACCCCAGTATCCCTATTCTGGGCATGTCATAGTAGATGAACATTTGGCAAAAATGGATGAACATCTGGCGAAAATAGCAGATCCACAAGCTCACAACGCGTCGCAACCCGATGTTGTGAACTGCTATTTTCGCTAATTGACATAGAACTAAGTATATACGGTGCCCTGCGAGCATCGCCCCCTTAATAATCCCACAAGCGGAATAAGGGGAGACTGCGGAAGGCACTTTTAATTACGCGTAATTACACTACGCGATCCGTTTTTTTCAACGAACTAATACACTACCCAATCCTTTTCCCTAACCTTCACTGACAGTCTAAATTCATGAATGGAGGTCTCCTGGACACTCCTCCAGTAGGATGATTGATAGTTAGGGTTGTGAAGGTCAGCCAGCTGACCTTTCTTGGCAGCGACCCTCAGGGTACTTAGATATGTACACACGTGAATGGGGACCTACATGTAGATTTGTACACAAGTGAACGGGGCTTAGATTTGTACACACGTGAACGGGGCTTAGATTTGTACACAAAACACTGGTTGGCTTTGTAATTAGATGAATGTAGGTCCCCTGGACACATTCTACAGTAGGATTATTCATAGATTACATTGATAAGGCCAGCCAGG
Organism: Zoroaster sp. YZ-2022; assembly: GCA_029582265.1. NCBI lineage: Eukaryota > Metazoa > Echinodermata > Asteroidea > Forcipulatida > Zoroasteridae > Zoroaster > Zoroaster sp. YZ-2022. The sequence goes on along the minus strand of CM055824.1, from coordinate 38,027,673 downwards.
CTGGCTAGGCGGCGAAATTTCAAAGGATTAGATGTGTAAACAAGTCACTGGGCTTAGATTTGTGCACAAACGAATGGCATTAGATTTGCGCACGAGTCAATGGGCTCTGGCTGGGTGCCCAGCTTTCCCACGGTCGGGGGTGACACTAGAGGAAAATGATTCGAAGTGGTACTTCCATCCAACCTAATCATTCATATGTACTGAACGAACACCATTTTTTATTACTTTTCAGAGACAATGCAAATTACCTGTTATTTTTAGAGGGCTGCTCTGCTGTCTTGCAACTCACTTGTCGACTCAATCGTGGGAAACAAAATATCAGCGTCTTCTATTCTCTTATTGTTCTTGTCTCCAGATCAATTAGCACTTGTTAAAGAAAGAACCATCTGTGAAAAGTTACCTGTAGCAAACGTGTTCTGCTGACCTCTGGGAGAGGCTCGACACCCTGAACCATTCAATCAATAAGTGAGCAGGGCCTCTCTTGGCATTCGTTTACCGCGGTGATCTGCATGCCAGTAAACGACAACACTTTGGAGTATTGGCGGCAAACACAGCCGATATGCGGAACAAACAAGGGCCCATTAACTCTGGAACAGCAGCCGAAATTCATCATATGCTGAGTTATAAATGCAATTTTGTGAATTGCCAGCCAATGCCCTCACCCAGTAACAATAGATGATATATCACCCACTTGGCTCAATCCAATAACCGAGGCCGATGGGTGATCCTGAGCGCACCTGCCCTGTAATCACATTACTGCTGTGTGGGTGTAAAGTTTATCTGCTGACATGCAGCTACCAATGGAGGCTTTCTAGGACTGTTAATGAGCATGACAAGACACGAGAATTACATTGAATCGAACCCCTCGTGACCTTTAGAGGTCACCTTTATTTAATGAACAACAGAGGGCGGTAACCAACTTTAGTGATACATCACATCTCCCCCATACAAATTACAAGAACTTTAAATCACAATGAGCAATGAAAACTTTTAGAAAACAGCAAGCTTAAACAAAAGTTTTACAAAGGTTCCTGGGAGAATAATTAAGCAAAACATTTAGGTAATGAGAGAAACGGAAACATTAGTTGTGTGAAATAATTAAAGACAGCCAGTGCAATATGTTCCCCCATAAGGTATGCGGCATACCATGTAGACAGAGAACAGAGTACATGTCAGGAGAACATCTGAAAAAGTGTGTAACTTAACCAATTTACATGTCAAGTTTTTGAGTGGGTTGTACTACTCTGCCACTTCTGGTAGTAGTGGCCTGACCTACAGCAACAGTTTCATATTTAACACCATGTGATATTGTGTTACTGGGTTCTAACGGCTGGTGGATACGAGTGCTTTCATATTGTGCACTTACAGGGACCGGGTTGGGCATGGGCATGGGCAGAGGCATTATGTCCCCTTCACCATCAGTGTGCTCTTGTGTCTGAAAAATGTGCCGTCTGTTCCTCCTGTACACTTTTCCAGATGGTGTTTCTATCATGTAGCTCCTAGGGTAGTTGTGTTTTTCTGTTACTTTCCCTAGTGCCCATCGACTGTGAGGGTCTTGGAATCTAACCTGTTCCCCAGTTTGTAGTGTGCTCTGGGGTTTGCTACATGTCCTGTCATAGTAGTGTTTTTGTACACTTTGTCTCTTTTGAGTTTAGTTTGCATGGGCGGAACGACTTGTGGTTTAAGGAGAGTTGATGAAGTGGGAAGTCGACTTTGAGCAAGCGACTATTGAGTAGTTGTGCTGGTGCATAGCCATCCGTGCCATCAATGGGCGTGTTACGATATTCTAGCAGTGCCATATAGGGTCGTGTCCAGATGCTTTGGCTTTTTCATTAGAGTTTTCACTGTTTGAACACATCGCTCAGCTTGCCCATTGCTTTGTGGATACCTCGGCCAGAGGTGACATGTTTGAACTCCCACTTGTTTTGGAATGTTCTGAAATCTTCACATACGAACTGACTTGCATTGTTGGTAATTAACAGATCTGGTGTACCAGATCGGGCAAAGATAATTTTCAGCTCATGTATGACTGAGTGGGCTGTGAGATCTTGCAAGGCCTGTACTTCCGGAAATTTCGAGTAATAATCAACTACGAGCAGATAGTCCACTCCATCTAGGTGGAACACATCTGCAGCCAGTTTAGACCAAGGTCTATCAGGTAAGTCATGTTGAATCATTGGTTCTGCGGGTTGGGCTTTCCTGCTCAACTGACAGATTGCACACTTTGACACGATGCCTTCGATTTGTGAATTCATACCTGGCCAGTATAGGATTGCCCGTGCTCGCTGTTTGAGTTTGACTATCCCAAGGTGGGACTCATGGATCAATTTGAGCATATTCTTCTGCATACTACGTGGAACCACGACCCGGTTGCCAAGAAAAATAATACCATCGCACGACACTAATTCACTGTGAACTGCATGATATGGGACAACATCATTCGTCATGTGGTGTTTGTGGGTAGGCCAACCATTGACGATATGGTCCTTGACCTTCGCAAGTGTAGGATCAGCAGCTGTTTCTTCGCGGAACTGCTGTAACCGTGACTCGGTAATTGGGAGGTGCCTTATGATCATGTTGATTTCACGTGTGTCGTCAAATTCTGAGGCATTGTCAACTCTTCTCTTTATTATGCGGCTTAACGCATCTGGCACAAACATTGTGCAGCCTGGTTGCCACTGTACACGGATGTCATATCTCAATAGGTGCATGCGCATACGCTGCAGTCTTGGGCTTAACTTATGCAAAGGTTTTTGGAACACTCCCACCAATGGCTTGTGATCTGTGACCACCGTTGTCTGCTTTCCAAAAATATAGTCATGGAATTTGTGGCATGCAAAGAGAATGGCACACATCTCTTTTTCTATGGTCGCATAATTCTTCTCTGCTGTATTTGTACTACGCGATGCATATGCCACTGGTCTGTTGTCTTGTATCAATACTGATCCAAACCCATCTTTGGATGCATCAGTTGCAAGACTGACTGGTTTGTCCACATCATATAACATCAGCACTGGAGCTGAAGTTATGATACCCTTGAGCGTTTCCACAGCTTTGGTGTGTTTTCCGTCCCAATGCCATGCTACTTGTTTTTCCGTAAGCTGTCGCAACGGCGCAGTGACTTCAGAGAGATTGGGAATAAATCTACCAACATAAGTAATCATTCCAAGGAAGGTTTCTAGCTCACTTTTCTTTGTTGGAAGGGGCATTTCCAACACTGACTGGATCCGCGCTAGACTTGGTGAGAGCCCTTCTGCAGAAATCGCATGACCCACATATTCAATTTTGTTCGTGCCTAGAACTGATTTCCTTTTGTTGAGCTTGAGCCCAGATTCTTTGACCTTTTCAAGCAGCTTGGCTACTCGCTCATCATGTTGGGCTGTGTTTTCACCCCAAACTAGGATATCGTCAACAACAACCTCGACCCCTTCAAGTGACCCAAATTCAGTGATCATGACGCGCTGCCAGATTTCACTTGCCGAAGAAATGCCAAATGGTAATACCAAGTATCGAAATCTTCCAAAGGGTGTATTAAACGTTGTCAAATACGAGCTTCTTTTTGTGAGTGGAAGTTGCCAATAACCACTTGTAGCATCAAACTTCGAGAACACTTTAGCATGTGGCATACGTGCGGCAATATCTTGAAGGGTAGGCATAGGGTAATGGGCTCTCTTTATTGCATTGTTTAGCTCTCGCGGGTCAAGGCAAATGCGCACACTGCCATCTGGTTTACTAACAATTGACATGGAACTGACCCAGTCTGTGGGTTCTTCAACGCGCGCAATGACCCCAAGTTTTTCCATGCGTTTTAATTCTGCACTCACTTTTTCGCGCAAGGTATACGGAATAGTGCGTGGAGGGTTTTGAACCGGCGTGGCATCTGCATGCAATGTAATATCGTATTCATGGTTTCGTAGTCTCCCTAGCCCGTCATACAAATCATCATGGTTTGCGAACGTAATTTTGCTATGTACCGGTATGTTTAATGAACCACCACTAACCACTTCATCTACTCTAACTCTCTTAATCAACCCAAGCCTTTGGCATGTTTTCAGACCTAAGATAGGTTTTACATTTCCTCTTACCACCTGCAAAACAACCTGATATGATTAAATGAGCAGCGAAATGAGTAAATGAGCAGCGAAATGAGCAAATGAGCAGCGAAATGAGCAAATGAGCAGCGAAATGAGCAAATGAGCAGCAAAATGAGCAGCGAAATGAGCAAATGAGCAGTAAAATGAGCAAATGAGCAGCAAAATGAGCAAATGAGCAGTAAAATGAGCAAATGAGCAGCAAAATGAGCAAATGAGCAGCAAAATGAGCAGCGAAATGAGCAAATGAGTAGTTATAGGCCTATATATAAACTATTTCTTCCGTTTCTTGTCAATCGGAGATTAAGCATCAGAGATTCAACATGAATGTTATTTCTGCTGTCAAACCCCATGCTTGTCACCAGTGCGGCAAAAGCTTTGGACGGAGATATAACCTACGGAGGCATGCAGAACATGTACATAATGAAGAGAAATCTAAAATGGATGAAGTTGACGATGGTTCTGAAATTAAAGCTATCCAATCTAACAATTCTGACGTCGATAATTCTGAACCCGATTTTAAAAGCGAGATTTGAAGATTCGGAAATAGAAACTTGTGAAACTGAATCTACGCAGGATGAAGGCGAAAATTTCGAGGAAGATGATTCAGAATCCGATACGGAGGTGGAATATGACGAATCATCGGAAGAGGATGAGTCTAGTTCTGAATTGGAAGACAATGCCAATGACGAATCATCGGAAGAGGATGAGTCTAGTTCTGAATTGGAAGACAATGCCAATGACGAATCATCGGAAGAGGATGAGTCTAGTTCTGAATTGGAAGACAATGCCACTTTTCGAGACTGGTTGGAAGAGGCTAAAGAGGCTACTGAAGAGATGTGGTGTGAAAAATATGAAAAGTACGTCAACGGGGTATGAGTGAAGATCAAGCCAAGGAAAAGCCAATAGGAAAACCCTTTGGGCAGTCAAGTTTAATCTTTTTCAACAAATACAAGGATTTTTGGTCAAGTTACCTACATCTGAAAGATAATGGCACTCATCTGGATATTGCGGAAGATCTCGAAGAAAAAGTAAATAAAGGCATGGAAGTAAACAAAGCTCTGAACAGAGTAATGCATAAACTCCATACCAAATTTGACGGACTACTTCAACTAAATGAGGATGAAGAGAACGAGGAAGAGTGATGATGAAAGACCAGATGTTTCAGAAAGAATCTTTACCAAGTAGGGTTTTGTTTTGTTTAAAGAATCGTAGTTAGCTGATGCGTTGTAATTTTGTTCTTTATAAACGTTATTGATAATCACCATTTGATAAATTTGTATTGTATGTTTTGCTGATGAATAAAATACTTGAAACTGTATATCGCCTGTTGATCACTAAAGGAATTCTGATGAATTCGTTGGTTTTAGGCACCTCTTGTCGTCTTTTATTATGTGTGTTTATATTTACCCCTGTCCAACTCCTATCGTTAACCCTATCCAATTCAACCCTTACCCTCTTCTACCGTATCCATTCCCGACACAAACACTAATCTGGGTCTTTACATAAAATTACACCAAAATAAAACACACACATAAACAATGTTACATTTCTTCACATTTATTTTTAAAACCATTTCAACAAAAGTAATACACACAATGTTAAGATTTTATTTATTAATTTAAAGGACATCACTGATATTTTCAAAACCAATTACAATATTACATTAAAAATCACACTTTAATTCAAATCAATCCATTAGCAGTATAAATAAACAAATAAAATAAATTTAAAAAAATTATTAAAAAAACCGATTTCACACAATAAACTTGTTCGATGGAAATAATTATCTCAAAGGAGATTATACATTATGCATTCAACTGTTCAATAGTGCTACCAATCAGTTCAGTTAAATTGTTAAAAAACGTAGAGTAGAACGAACGGGCAACATCGTCAGGGTCCGCCCTCCACTCATTTAGGATTTCCCTAATCATAGAATGTTTATCAATGTCCAATCCCTCGTCGCTTGATTCACTAACATTTAGATAGGTGTTGACTGCGTCAAGAACGTCAATAACTTTGTCCGCATCTACATGTTCCACCGCTTCTTCGTAATAATCAGATACATAGTCATAAAGACGGCATGGTGGATGCATACCGAAAAACGCACACTCATGATCATACAGACTCGGCCAGTTATCCTCACATCCTTTACACCCTCGTTGTTCCTGAGCAGCATACACGAGCTTTAGTATGTTATCCGTAACCATCTTGGTCAGAATTCTTTGATAACCATTCTGGTGGGTGATGCGCCTTCACGATATCAACACTGGCGGGTGATTCAATGTCTCCTGGAATGAGTAGTAAACAAAGAAAAAAGTTAATAGCTGTGTTTACATCGCTCCCAGGGCTTTTGTAATGTCGGTGCTCTGTCCGCCAGCATCATCCACTCTTCGGTGGTGAGATTCAACCCTTCTTCCCAGCCAGCAATCGGGTCTTGTTCATGTTCCAATAATACTCTCTGATATTAACGTAGGGGCGCCCCTTGAAACGCTTTTACATAAGCGTAACGCTCACCTCCGATCTTGAATCTTTTGGCATTCTTCTGGTTGTCCACCTCTTCGGGTCTGGGCTGTAGCTTCTCTTGACGGTGTCCTTTCCTTCACGTGGGGTGAAACCGAAGCCCCATGGTTGTCTGCCTGCACCTGAGAGGAATTACCGTCAACTCGCTCACAGCAGCCGCCAGAATGTCCACTCCGGTTGAGTCGACCAGTCTTCTCTGTTCACGCTGGATCGGCATGGTAGTAGGGATGGACCAAACACTCTCTCTGGTAAATATGTTGTAGAAGTAACATTTACCCTCAGTCGAACTGTACGCTTCACGCCAACCGGTTTTGACTTGCTCGTGTGTAAGTTTTTTCACACAATCAAACGGTCCACCATCCAACAGAGACGTCGGGAAGTTGGCGGTGCTACTGACATCGATGCAGCATCGTAGGTTGTATTAAGATTGGAAAGTTCAGCCATCTTGTGAGAGATACAGTATACAGCAACGTATATTCTAGCAGAAGTCAGAAGTCAGTTGTCCGGGGTATGGAATGAGTTGTAAATGTCAAACAGTTGCCCTTTTATGAGTTTCAGACACCAGCAGTCAAATTGACAGCGTAAAATTGACAGCGTAAATTATTTCGGGTTAACCTTTATTATCCAATCAAAACGCAGCACGATTGACCATTCATAGCACAATGCAATGGTTACGTGACGACTTGTCCGTGACGTCACACAGGCAACTTCATTCATCACGGCAACTTCATTCATCACCAGGTCAACGCGTCTTAGCTAACAACTTACGAGTAATTCTATCCATTAAGATTTCTAGTAGTCCTTTTGTTTACCTAACAACTTACGAGTAATTCTATCCATTAAGATTACGATTATATCTATCCATTAAGATTTCTAGTTGTCCTTTTGTTTACCTCACAACGTATTTCTGTTCAATTTAATAGTAAAACTAAATTATATATGTACATGTTTTTTTATTGCGTGTTTGCTCGTTTAGATTTGCTCGCTTGTTTTGTTTATTTTGTTTTAAAGAAATTTATTACAAATCTCATTGTATTATACTATAAACCGCTGAATCATGTTACTGAAAAGGAACACACTAACGGGTTCAACGAAATATGTGTTCCAATATGAAAAAACATAAACTACACAAAAGACCCACCCTCCATTTACCCTACATTTCCCTACCAAACCCCACCCTCAATTTGCCCAACATTTCACCCACCAACTCCCCCCACCTCAATTTGCCCCACATTTCACCCACCGGCCTCCACCTCAATTCCACATTTGCACCACCTCCCCCCCACACTCAATTCCACATTTGCACCACCTCCCCCCACACTCAATTCCACCACAATTCCACCACCTCCCCCCACACTCAATTCCACCACAATTCCACCACCAAACGGGGTGTCTCCTGCTCCTCTCCTTACTACTACCAACCTTCAAATTGGCTATGGTCTTGCCTAATGCCAAAAGCTTGTGTCCTGAATAGGAATGCAGGGATGCATTACTGTGAAGCAATGCCAGTCCAGTGTCTTTGAAACATTCTTCTGGCAGAATGTCCGCTTGGGATCCTGAATCAAGCTTGAAATTCACTGCGGTTCTCCCGATATAACAGGTCTCAATCCAGTCATCCGAATCTTTTCCAGCGATGTAGTCGATTACCAGATCCTCAAGTTGGTTTGGTTGATCCTGCATTTTCACACCGGCAATATCATATTGCATACTGTCCTCATCCTCACTACTGTAGTCGTTGATTTCCCTTACCACCTTTGTTCGGGAGTTGCGTCGGGCTTTGCATATTTTTGATTTGCTAAAATGTCCAACTTTATGGCACGAGTTGCACTTCTCAAACTTCGCAGGACAACGGTTGGTGTAGTGTTCATAGGTGCAAAAGTCACACACTGACTTTGCTCCAGTTTCTGAGTGACTGGTTGCTGGTTCCCTTCGAGTTGTATGTTTGCTGCCATATTTGGCTTTGGATGTCACACGGTTGATTTCTTGTGTTTGCTGGGCCAAGTCTACTTCAGTCTGCAAAGCTTTGATATGTGTGGCACTTATCTCATTGACCTGGCAAATGTTGACACACTTCTCCAGTGTGAGGTTTTCTTCTTGCAAAAGTTTTTCCCGTGTCTTAGTATCTTTCACACCACACACAATTCTATCTCGAAGTAGGGAACTCTCGATGTCCCCAAACTCACATTCTCTGACTAGGCTTTTCAAGGTTGTCAAGTATGTATCAAAAGGCTCATCTACCTTTTGACTTCTTGAATTGAACATGTACCGAAGTACAGACAAATTTCTCTTGGGTTCACAGTACAGCTTAAATTTGGTTTTCAGTACCTGAAGCTTGTCCTTCTCATCATCCGCAAACGTCAATGTAGCGTACACTCGCTGTGCCGCTGGGCCTGCCACATGTAGAAACGTCGCACACTGCACTGGCTCCGGTTTCTTGTGCAGTTCCGTCGCCATGGCGTAGAGGTCGAAAGAACGGCCCCATTCTTTCCAGTTTTTCACCAAGTTCCCTTCCATCTGCAACTGTCCCGGTGGTTTAAGGCCTGACATTGTGAATTTTAAGATCCGTTTTCTGACACCATGTAATGTTTATCTGCTGACATGCAGCTACCAATGGAGGCTTTCTAGGACTGTTAATGAGTATGACAAGACACGAGAATTCCATTGAATCGATCTCCTCGTGACCTTTAGAGGTCACCTTTATTTAAAGAACAACAGAGGGCGGTAACCAACTTTAGTGATACATCACAGTCTTCCAAAAATGCCTGATTTTTCATGAAATAAATATCCTTGAATAATTTGAAGTATATGTCCATCATCATCCATATGTCCAGGTAGGTAAGATTACATTATTGGTTATATCACGGGTTATATTGAATGAGAAAAAGTGGCGGTCGGATACGACATTCTACCCTGGAAAAACCTGCTGGGCTTCACTCCATTCCAAGAAGTATATATTCTTAAACCGATCTCCGCATTCCTGGGCTGGGCTGTGGTAATGACAGGGCGATTCCAGGTGAGATACTCTGTGTCGGAAATAGAGTCGGATAGGTTGGGTGATAACAACGGTGATCGGCAAAACATATCAAATTAGCTGATGATTATCTGATGATTATCTGATCGGAATAATTCTAGAATTGTAGTGCAGAAAGAATTGTGTGCAATGTAGATGAATTCTGGCTAGACGAGCACAATAATACTTTTTAATAGCTAGGGTCATGTCCAATTTGAACCTTATAAATTGTTAAGAAGGACTTACTACTACAAATATGTTTGGCTTCAGTTAGACTCTAAAAACAGGCTTTGATTAACATGTAAAAAGGACATACTCTATTTTGGACACTGGCCTGTCCTGCGCAGGTATGCTTGCCACATAGGGTCCAAAGTAGTGCTAACCATACAAACACGCGAGACTACACTATACACATACGACTACGAGGCATACAACGCGACGGTATACGCTGTACACAATACATGTAGTACAAAATGGCTGATCTAAAAATACAACACAAAATGTCACAAATAAACTCCGTTTTTCTTACATTTTCCACAAACCAAATACTCACAATGACCCACCTACACGACCGCTGCTAATTATTATACCTAATTAAAAACAACAGAGCATTTGTTGATCAATATTTAAGCAAGAAAATAGGTAAAAATAGTCTCTAGCTTACCGCTGAGAAGTCTGCCTTGGATGGAGATTGCAAGAGACCGGCCAAGCCACGAAACCGAACTGATGTATCCGTACGCTTTAAATATTTGTCAACAATCTCACAATAACAAAAAACGGCTTCAGACTATTGATATGATGTTAAATGTGTATAGAAATAATTACTAGATAAAGGGGTTGCCACCCTCATTACGGAAAGTCAAACCATGGAGGAAGGAAATAATTTTGCCGATGATGACGTCATCGGGGTTCTATAGTCTTACAGCGTACTATGCTACTAGGTACGTACGTGACCGTGCAAAGTTTGCGTGTTGATAAGGATAAGGATCTGGTGTGTGTGTGTAAATGAAATAAAAAGTAATTGAACACTGTATATCCTCACATAAACAAACCAAAAGTAAACATTTATTGAATATTTTAAACGCCCAAATTACATAGCCAATCCACCCCCTTAGATGAAACATGCAATCCAGTTGAATGCATCAAAATACTTGAAGACTGCACCCCTTCAACCCGCCAATATAATAGGCAAGAAAAGTCACAAAACACTGTTAAATCATGACAAAGAAACGCACACTGTAACAGAAACATATGCATCAAATCAAAAACATTTTATTATAAAAACACATAACATTAGTATGTCGTTCATTAACACAATGTTACTAGTAAAACAACATAAAAACCACACAAAACTCAAATGTATTACTTGAATTACAATTACTGAGTATAAGGCTGTATGGCTACAATAGGGGTAATAGATGAGGTATAGTTATCTGGACGGAATGAATCAAGGAATCAAGAGATAGACACAATCTCTTACCCTAACGGCAACATTTACCAAATAAAAAAAGGCTGTACCAACATGACTGTAATAGTTGGACTGAATTTGGAGGGGTAAATTGTTAGATCTGTACGGAATTAATCAAGAAATCCAAAAGTACATACAAAATAATCCTGACAACCATTACTGATAAGGCTGTTCCAACATGGCTGTAGGAGTTTAGATTGGATTTTTATATATCTGGACGGAATGAATCAATTATACCTGTAATCCTGTATAGTCAAAATAATCTTACCCTCCTTGAAACAACAATCGGGCTAGTAGCTGTAATGAGTTGGGGTTTGGAGAGGTAACTTTTTATTTAGCCCAAATAACATTATTTGCATTGAATTTTAAGACACAAGACACACAATTTTATTCAGCCGTTCATCTACATAAAATCCACACAAAACTCAAATGTATTTACTTGAATTACAATTAGTATACCAACGTGGCTACAATACTGAGTTGGAGTTAACTTTAGAGAGGTAATTACAGCAACATATGCATCAAATCAAAAACATTTTATTATAAAAACACATAACGTTCATATTAATAAAATGTTACTAGTAAAACTACATAAAACCACACAAAACTCAAATGTATTACTTGCATTACAATTTCTGAGTATAAGGCTGTATACCAACATAGCTACAATAGGGGTAATAGATGAGGTAATTATCTGGACGGAATGAATCAAGGAATCAAGAGATAGACACAATCTCTTACCCTCACGGCAACATTTACCGAATAAGGCTGTACCAACATGACTGTAATAGTTGGACTGAATTTGGAGGGGTAAATTGTTAGATCTGTACGGAATTAATCAAGAAATCCAAAAGTATATACAAAATAATCCTGACAACCATTACTGATAAGGCTGTTCCAACATGGCTGAAGGAGTTTAGATTGGACTTTTATATATCTGGACGGAATGAATCAATTATACCTGTATAGGCAAACTAATCTTACCCTCCTTGAAACAACAATCGGGCTAGTAGCTGTAATGAGTTGGGGTTTGGAGAGGTAACTTTTTATTTAGCCAAAATAACATTATTTGCATTGAATTTTAAGACACAAGACACACAATTTTAAGTAAGACTAATTGCGGTGACACCATGTGGAATCTCAATTGAGTAGTAATTAGTTCTGTCCAGTAGCGGAACAAGTTACCGCCGGGCCGGGGGGCAGAGCGCACGGTCGGGTCCCCCCCCACCCCCAGGCATCATTCCCTAACCACACGTGATTTCCGAGAGACCCGTCATGATTACACTTCATGTTTTCAGGGGAGCTCAAAATAAAGAAAGGGCCCGGTTGATTTGTGTAAGTTCCAGCTCGGGCCCGGTCCCCCAACCACCCCCACCCCCACCCCCACCCCCACCCCCCTCCACCAGAATGTTTAAAAAAAAAAAAAATTCTTTGGGGAGGGGGGTCCGGGCCCCTTCCCCCAGCCCCCCCTGACGGTCCGCCACTGGTTCTGTCACCGCAATTAGTCTTACTTATCATCCTCACCATGCAAAGCTACAAGTTTTACCTACACACAATTTTATTCAGCCGTTCATCTACATAAAATCCACACAAAACTCAAATGTATTTACTTGAATTACATTTACTATACCAACGTGGCTACAATACTGAGTTGGAGTTAATTAGAGAGGTAACTTTATATAGATCTGGACGGAATAAATGAAGTAATCAAGAGACAGACAAAATAAATTTTTCCTTCTGATAACAATTACTGAATACTAAGGCTGTACCAATAGTGCTGTAATAGTTGGACTGAGTTTGGAATGGTAAATTATTTAGATCTGGGCGGAATGAATCAGGGAGCCAAGAGTTATAGACAACATAAATCTTTACATTTCTTGTAACAATTACTGAATAAGGCTGTATCAACATAATCAACCCACTGCAACTGAAAATATTACTTATGAAAAACACACAAAATTACAACTTGTTTGCACCAAAGGAAAACAAAGTTAATATTTGTGATGGTACAGACATTACCACCCCACCAAGAGGTAGTGGAGTCACTCAGTGGAACAGCCGCATCAATTACCACCATATTCTGAGTACATTGAAAGACTACATCTGGTAATTTCACCTCATTATCGTGTTTATTATCCACATTGTCTAGAGATTTGAGAAACTATATTTCATTTCTAATCAATCTTAAACTACATCTCTATTGCCAACAAAATATCACACCTATTGTTCAATATTTTGTACAAGCAATTTCTCAGGGTTTTCCCATTCCATTGCTTCATAGGGAGGAGGAGGAGAGGGGCTTGAGACAGCTAGCTGGAATTCTGTAATAAGAAGAGACAGAGTAAATTAACTTCAGACATTATCTATTGTTTGGACAAATGTGAGAGAGTATACAAGGTTAGAGTTTATGCTTACGGCCCTGCCATAAATCTTTCTGAAAAAAACGGGGAACATATTATTTAAAGTTGTTTGGTTTACTTTATAAGGATAATGACAATGTCTTCAATATTAACAGAAGTCTATTACGTACATGAAGTGTGTTACTCATGTACTATCCTAGACCAGTGCATAATACTCCAGGAACAAAGGATTTGGGCTATGATCATGGCGTACTGTCCGTGTCCCCCTCCCCCTCCCCCTCCCCCGCCCCCGTCCCCGTCCCCGTCCCCCCCCCCCTCTCTTTTAAGTGACAACATGTTTCTGGGTGTAATTTTATTCATTCATAAGAATATTAGTTCAGAAAATATTGTTTAAGGACGATGCATGGCTGCAATGCGCTTGCGTGCAAAACACAGATGATCAGAACTTTATTGTAGGGTGCACCGTACATGGTTCACCATGACGGTTCACCATGCCATTTTGGTCCATAAGTTCCCAAAAGAGAGTTTGTGTTCAACGCGAAAAGCACATTATGATACACAAACAACATACAAGCCTCTTCAATTTGATTTCATCCCCTCATTCCGTCATTTTGACGAAAAATCCAACGGTGATCCATCGATACCAAAATAGAAAGGAAGGGAGTGACTCTCCTTTATTGTCCAGTGGTGAACCGTGGTTACATTATCCATCGACATATGAACTGGGGTATTGCTAGCGGATACCACGGTGGTATAGTGGATAAGACACCTGCTGTGGAACGCGGGGATCATAGGTTCGAGTCCTACCCTAGTAGAATTATTGTGATTTTTGTCCGCAGCACTCGGGAAACTCAGAGTATACAGTGCTTTTCACACATTATGGTAAAATCAACAATAATATTGTATTATTTTTGTTTTAAATGTTGTTGTATTTTCCCCAATGTTCTTTAATTCAACCTTTGCCTCCAATTGAACTGGTACCACGGTGGTGTATTGGCTAAGACTTCTGCGTTGGAAAGCGGGGATCGTAGGTTCGAATCACACCCAAGTAGAATGATTGTGTATTTTTGTCCGCAGCACTCGGGATACACTGAGTATACAGAGTGTACAGTGCTTATTACATATTAGGGTAACAATAACATGTTATTTTTCTTGTGGCAGTTTTGGGGCAGCTCATTAATTCTCAAGATCGCCGTGAATTTGCTATGAAATTGCTATGAAATCACTATGAACATTATTGCCAATATCTGAGAGGAACTGCGGCGTAGCCAGGACTTTTTCAGTGGGGGGGGGGGGGGCACAGGGGGGCCATTGCTTTTCAGTGGGGGGGGCCGAGGGGGTATGGGTTTTTTCCCTTTTCTATTTCTTTTCTGTTTTTTGGGGCACTATGAGGATTTTTCGTGGGGGGGGCACTGGAAATTTGTGGGTGGGCACGTGCCCCCCCCAGGCCCCCCGTGGCTACGCCGCTGGAGAGGAAGAGACACCATGAAATTGCTGTGAAATCATGGTGAACTATTATTTCACAGCAAAACGGATTTTCAGGGCATTTTCAGGGTAATGTTATTCATAGTGTCTAAATCTCCGGCAATTTTCTTTTTCATCATAACATTGCTATTTTACTTCATGGAAAGAAAAACAATTCTTTTAAGTGAAACAGTCACAACATTTTTTGAAAAGTATGATATTACAGTAAATATGTCCAAAAGTAATATATGGTGGGCCTGTCACAAATTCATTTGGCATTATATTTTAAATAACCGTTTAATCATGCTTCTGTATAATTTTTGTTTGGAAAAAGTAAATTATTTGTTTCCCTTTCTGAAAAGAAATAAGCTATGTTCTGCTTAAAATAAAATAGTTCCAACCCTTAGAAACTCTGAATAACTCGCTTATGTCTACGTCTTGCACTAAGACAGTTATGCGGAATCTTCGCACAACCAAAAATGATAAGAATTCTTCTATGAATTACCATTGGAGCAACTGTCACTTGGTCCTGGCTGCATCTCATAAGCATTAGATGACACATCTGGGTCTGGTGATGGAACGGTCCTGTTCTTCAACTTCATCCTGAGAAACATGATAATTTTTTATAGGATAAGATATATACAATTATTGGCCATTCATAAAATAACCGATTTTTAACCTAAAACTTGTGGGATGTTGTGGCCGAGCGGTCTAGCGCACAGGGGACTTGAGTTCTAGTGGCTGATGAGTGGGCCGAATGTGGGTTTGAATTGGTTGTGGCATGAGTTGCTTCTCTTCACCCAGCTGTAGAAATTGGACATCTATTAACCCTAACCCCTTGGTATTCTAGGAACCTTCCTGAATCCTCCAAAATCCATCAGTACACTTTTGGAAACATGCCCTTATCTTTAAAATGTACCATGTGTTTTCGTTGATCTTTCATATACAGCACTTATGGCCTGTACTTCTTACCAGGTAGTAATTTTGCCCCATTTGAAAAGGTGAAAGTACCAGTTTCCAACAGTGCTGCATTTTTCCCAAAAAGTGTCCCTTGCAGTATTTTGCATGATATGGGGTGGTTAGGGTTAATTCAAGACAAATAACAATGGTTCATTATGGCAACCTCATACCCCCGAGAGAAGTAAAGACAAATTATAATAATAATAATAATGTGTGGACTTATATAGCGCACGTATCCACCAACTAAGTGGTGCTCAAGGCGCATTATATCATTACCCCTGCTCATAAGGCTCATAAATCATTCCTGAAACCATCTCAGCACCCTGGGGAGTATACAGCTCAATTGCTGCCATTACAGCGCATATAGGGCTAATCAACCAACTCTGCCCTCACAGGTACCCATTTAACCCCTGGGTGGAGAGAAGCAATTATGGTTAAGTGTCTTGCTCAAGGACACAAGTGTCACAGCCGGGATTCGAACCCACATTCTGCTGCTAACACCAGAACTTGAGTCCGGTAAGCTAGACCGCTCGGCCACGACACTCCACAATGTCATTTACATTTACAATTATGTCATTTTCATATTGAATTTTCACTTTCGCTATCATCTGTTGTTTGTTTAAGGTGCGATTCCTCAAAACTTACTTATTCTTGAGGATGCATATCACCAGGAAGGCAATGATTACAAAGACAAGAAGGATGACACCGACAACAGTCACAATCAGCTGGACTGGGCTCGGACCTGCTGGGGCAACATCTGTCAACGGTTCTTCAGTAGTTGCTGAGATCGGTGGCTCTGATAACAAATTCAATTATTTATTACATATTGAATTAGCTGTTGTTAATTGCTTACCAACTAAAATGTCAGACCTGTACTATAAATCCAAAACAGTAGTATGGCCAAAAAAAAGTCTCCAGTTTCTGGTCATCAGTCGGCTTCAAAATCGGTGCGGTGACAGGGAAATATGTGATACATTGTATACATGGGGACCAAATTTCCCATATACAAAGTATTGTGGCTAAAAGAGGCCTCACAAATCAGTCAAATGTTCATACCCCAGTATTCCAATCAATCTAGCAATTTTGCTCTAACTGAACATTGTTTCATAGCAAAAAAAAAGGAAAATTAAAAATGCTGCCGCACGGGTCTGACGCGACGCTCGTGGAGACCAGAAACGAGAGATTTTTTTTGGCCTAAAGTGGCTGTATCAAGAATCTGTATCAGAGGCAAAACAGAATAATTATTATTATTTCCTGTTTTTTAAATTCCACTTTTTCAAAAAAATTCACTTCAAAACACACACACACACCCATTTCCAATCCTGTCTATATGCACAGCCTTGGGGCTAGATTTGATCTGTCCAAGCATTTAAATCTTACCATGGCATTGTGTCACACTAATGGCACCAGTTTCATCAGTAATCATGTCATCTGGACATGCAGTGCAGTAGTCCTGACCCATTTCATCATTGTATGTATTGAGGGGACATGAGTCACATTGGTTGTCACCAATCACATCACTCCAGATACGGTACGTACCCTCACCGCATTGCACTGCGTACAAAAGTACACTTAATTGTTACTGAAAAGTACCTTACATAATTAGGCCCATGGGAGCAGGACCAGTTACCTACCACCCCTTTCTGTTTAAAATTTCATAGAGCTGCTCAGCAGAGAATTTTGCTTAGCCAATATATTTGCATAGAAATAAAAAAAAAAACAGTTTACCAGCCAAAATGCAAACTTCTTTATGAAATTTAAAATGATGACCACCATCATCTGATAAGCAATATTTCTGCACCCCCCCCCCCCAAAGGTTCACTGATTTATTTATTTATTTATTTATTTTGGGAGGGGGAGGGATATCAACCAAGTACAACAGTTCATTTCCACATTTTTCCAGAGCCAATGGACACAATTAAGTACAGGTCCAGAGGCCACCGGAGGCCATATAGCCTCCCCACAATAAAAAATACAAAAACAAAAAGAAAAAAAGAAAAAGCAGGTTCAGAAACTCACCAAAACATTCAGTGATGTTAACCGCCCCCATGCCATAAGTGACCATCCCTAGGGGACACATGGTACAGTTTGATTGGGCCTCTTGGTCCTGGTAGGTACCGATGGGACATGGAAGGCAATCATCCTCCTCGATGGTGACACCCTTGAAAAGAAACGTCCCCTGACTGCATTCCACTGCAGAAAGATGATGTTTCGTTAAAACCAAAAATGTTACAGGGAATCATTAATTTTGATCTAAACCAAATTTTTCGACACTCTAAACACTTCCGGCTCACAATTGACTTGTAAAAAGGGTCAGCAGGTGCAAGGCAGACAGACCTGGAATCTCAGTCAGAATCCATTCTAAAATATATGTGACCTGTATTCTGGTTGTCAAAACAAAACCTTGGAATGCTTTTGCTATTGGCCTTTACTGTGAAGCAAGTGGTCACATAAATAATATCAACTGTTGTGAATGCACTTATAGAATCTAAGACCAGTTTTGTGAAATCGGGGTCGGGTCACAGATGATGAAGAATAAAGAAACTTACCACAGTATCCAGTTGAGGTCTGTATTTTACCCTCGGGACACAAGTCCCAACCATCCATCTCGACTGAGTTGGGGTCAGGCTCTATAGCCTCTCCGTTAATCATCAGGGTAAACTCTCCGGATTCTACGAGAGAGCCTAGATCAGCCACGGTTTGGATCACAGTGTTTTCATCATCCACTGGAGTATGAATGTGATGGTTTAAGAAATTCATGTGAGGGAATTGATTAGATGTAAAAGAAATGTGATCTAGAAAAACCTTTTTCACTGACAACATTTGATATTATTAACATTAAAGGGTCATTAGGTGCATTCATACTTGATGAAGATTAACCCTAACCTTCCCAAATCCTCCAAAATCCTCTTTACCAAAGTGAAGGATTTTGAAGGATTGAGGTTACATGCTACATGCTCTTTGCTAAAATGAAGGATTTTGGAGGATTGAGGTTATTAGGCATACTTTAATTGCCTTTCCATGGTACATGTACATCCATGTTTATTGTAGTGATTGCAAGGTCAGTGCTTGGGTCAGTGGACACTGTTTATTGCTCCATGCATGCAGGGTCCCTGGCCATGTACATGTATCACAGATTAGAAACACATGTGTGCATACATGTCATGTGCTTGCTTTACTACTGAAGGATTTTGGAGGATTCAGGTTATGTGTAAGCAAATGGGCCTAGGGAGTTAGGAAGGATTCAGGTTATGTGTAAGCAAATGGGCCTAGGGAGTTAGGAAGGATTCAGGTTATGTGTAAGCAAATGGGCCTAGGGAGTTAGGGTTAAGACAAACCAACCTGTGGCATTTTCAGCTCAAATGGTCCACACACCACATGTAATATTCATTTACAAATAACTCACACGGGTCAATATAGAATTATACACTGAATTTGTTTTCACTATTTGTGACTGGCTCTGGCAAAATTTATCGTGAAAATTAACAATCTTCCCAACAACGTTTCTTTTTCCATCTAAATCTAGAGAAAATGCTCTATATGGTGACATGAAAATCTCAAACTGGTCCCTGGGGTAAGTTTTTGACATTTTCATGGCATTATGGTTAATGCTGAGAAGTTTTGGGTTTTGCCTGAGTGGGTCACATTTGTAAATGTTCTCCAACCCGCATTCATGTATTAAAATAGTCTATTATCCAATTTGCATATCTACTGTTTTTTTTTGCAAATTAGGTGCACATTTAGTATTGTGACATGAATATTTTAAACGTGGTGATCTAAAGTTTTGCCCTTGCTTAATACACATGTTCATGTATTCAGCTAAGTCTGTCAAATGAGGGCGCTGTTCATTGTTTACTTCTGCCCAGGTTTGGTGACCACGGATGCTTATCGGGTCAGTGGGTGTGAACAGTGATCAGCTAGATCCTCCAGGAATATTATGGTTTTCTTTGATCTATAAATCCTTAAGGAGGGTAATTATCTCTCTGGTGGTTATATTGTTTCCTTTTTTGCTTTACATGTTATTCAGTGGGTTGAAATGTCCCAGATTGCGGCATTTTGTTTGGCGCGGTTAGATATGTCGTTGAGTGAGGGTAGTCTCCCGCGAGTAAAAGTGTCCTCTTTTTAGATGGGCTCGGCGGATATCGCACCAGATGTTTGATAGCGGGAAAGTTTCGAGCTAGTTTCGGGATATTTTAAGCTGAAAGAGGCAATGAGTTGTTAATTTGGACGGTAGAAACGTGTGCAACGACTGGTGAGATAATTAACGGTAATTTTAATGTGAAATATGCAAACTTTACATGATGATTTCGTGTCAACCCTTGATATAAATTGTTCATGTACTTTCATTGGACCTGGAACGGTGGTCTATTTGTACATATAGACATAGGCGAGTGTACATGTATGTAGGCCTCATGGATAGTTCTGTTTCGTGATAAATTATGTATTAATGCAGTTGTGACTACATTATGTGTTCATTTGAGGTTGATTACGTTATTGTATATCAACAGGTTTTTCGAGGATAGATAGAAAGAATAAACAACAGAAGCAAACCCAACAATTGGCGTCATGTCAAAAATTCTCTTGATTGAGTTCACTACATAAATAATGTCAAGTTCTCATTGGACCATTTGCGATTCTCAGTTTGCAAAAAGCAGCACCGACAATACAAAACAAATTCACAACATTTTGCTTAATTTGTGTTGCTTGGCTGATCAAGTATCATATCTATGGAATTGTGGTTAGGTTCTAGCTTACAGCTAGAGAACATTAGTTATAAAGGAGAATGTGTTTTTTGGGGGCCCTTCACTGACGTGGCCTGAAAACAAAGCCACAAGAAGTGGCCTATTTTCATTCATAACCAATAGCCAACCATGGCACATAAAACACATCACATGATAAAACAGACAAACAAATGAAAATAGCTAAGCATGTTCACAAAACGCAAAATACGCATTTGTTTATATTGTCATCAATGAAGACGAGCAGATGTCCCCGAAGTCCAAGAAACCAAAATAAAATTTACACGCGTTTTCATGCAAATGTTGAATCGTTCAGTTAAAATGCGCATTCCTTCCTTGAAATATGGACAAGACGTTGTGTGGGGGGACATGTTGTCTTAGGGGCATGGCGATAGGTAAATTCCACCAAGAAAGGAGAATTGTACTGTACCTGTTACATTTGCAGCATCTTCCACTTCAGCTGTTTTATTTGTGGAGATAAATATTGTAAGCTGGATATCAGATGGTGTTTCTCTCGCTACACGACCAGCAAGATTACAGTTGTCCACCTGGGATGGGGGTTAGATGTGCCAATTTTATTTGTGAGCTCAATTCTTGCATTCATGTCAGGGTGGGGTTAATACCCCCCCCCCCAAAAAAAAAAAACACCACTTAAAACAACACGTTATGTGGAGGGGGGTTAGATGTGCCAATTATATTTGTCAGCTTAGTCCTTGCACCCATGCCTGGATATGGGTTACCACCCCCAAACACCGCACTTTATGTGGGGGGATCAATGTGCCAATTATATCTGTGAGCTTAATTCTTGCACGCATGCATAGGGGTTATTCCCCACCCCCAAACACTGGACTTTATGTAGAGGGGATAAATGTGCCAATTATATCTGTGAGCTTAATTCTTGCACGCATAGATAGGGGTTATTCCCCACCCCCAAACACTGGACTTTATGTAGAGGGGATAAATGTGCCAATTATATCTGTGAGCTTAATTCTTGCACACATGCATAGGGGTTATTCCCCCCACCCCCCCCCCCAAACACTGGACTTTATGTAGAGGGGATAAATGTGCCAATTATATCTGTGAGCTTAATTCTTGCACGCATAGATAGGGGTTATTCCCCTCCCCCCCAAACACTGGACTTTATGTAGAGGGGATAAATGTGCCAATTATATCTGTGAGCTTAATTCTTGCACACATGGATAGGGGTTATCCCCCCCCAAGAAAAAAATTATATACCATTTATATTTGTGAATTCAATTTTGCAGGCATGCCCACACCCAAAAAAAAAGGAAATGCTTAAAACAACAATATATATTGTAATGGAACAGTGTGAGAGATTTTGTGTATTGGTATGGCCCTGTGCGTGCGCATTGTGGGCGTGGTTTAGGCCTGCAGCAGTAACCGTGGTGTGTGTGCAGCGGTATTGCTCAATGCCAGCCGTTGTTGTGCATTGCCAGGAAAGCGGGAGTGCAGCTTGTGGCAGCGACAGAGAAAGACATAAGTTGTGATCTCTCTGTGAATTTAGGCTAGTTCAGTTTGTTCTGCTAGTGCTAATTGTTCGTAGTCAGATTGGGTTGTGTACTCCACCCATGGTTCCCCACTTGGAGTGCGCGAGACTATAAGAGATGTATTACTTGTCACACGTTGGTTCGTGTAATACTTACCGAGGCACTGCAGCTTGGTGAGGCACTGCACAATACTTACTTGATCGTGTAATACTTACTTTGAACTATAATCTTTCTGTGATTTATTTATTAATAAAACAATTTTGATTTGTGCTGGCAAATCTTGATTAGGTGTGTATTTAATTGAGGTGACTGTGGACCAACTTAGGGATTGACCATCAATTACTAATCGGCGGTAGATTTTCTCCAAAACGGACTTGCACCTTGGCATTGAGATTGCCCTGAGTGATCTCCAGTCCGAAAAAGTAATCAGGCCCGGGGGTGTTCCCGCCACAATAATGTACCATTTTCTGTTTTCCCTGTTAGGGTTCAAAGTAGTCTATACTCACAGTAATTGCTGCAATGCACGATCCATCTTTTAGACAGAATAGGGAACTGTGTTGACTAAGAGCTGGACCTACGCTCCTCTTAATTTTATCTTGATCATCTGCTGAGCTACAGGTAACTTGGCTGGGCAACTTGCATGTACATTTGGCAGTAAATCCGATGCGAGGTTTTGCCACTATGATGATAACAATACAGAGGGTTTCGGGCAATACCGATATTAAAGTGAAGAACATAAATACACGATATATATAGAACATAATAACTAGATCGGATGTGCGTATGTATGCTGGTTCTGACTGGGCGCTGCCATTGGCCATGTGAATGGGCCGAAATAATATAACCCGCAGTTCTTTTATGTGATAGCTAGGCACTACTGAAGTGTGAATTTTTGTAAACAGTAAATTGAAAATGTACAAGCATTGCACTCTGCCATGGGTGTTGAGCAGTGGGGGACAGGGGAGGGTATTTGAATATATTTACACGTCAAATGTTCCCCCACAACTCTTTGATGGCTCATAAATAAAAATAACTAAATATATGTTAGCCTATCCCGACTACTGAGAAGTAGCCTACCGGTTTTTTGTAACACCACAAATATTCATAAAGCGCTCAGAATGTACTTCAGAACAACCAGTGTCCACCAATTTTCATGACCTTGAATGCTGGAATCTACAATCTTGAACAAACTTATTGGGACACTGAACAAGAATCAACCACCCGATTTTCCCTATCAGTTTTGAAATTTTTTGAAATATTTTCACTATAGCTGCAAAAGCATTTAAATCTACCATGAGCCTTGGTATTTGACAGTGGTTATCTGGTCTCTGAAGGTAAGCTAGAGATATTTATGAATACAAGAATACTACACCTACCCACACATATTGGCAATCTGGCATATGGATTAGCCCTGGTCTGATGGTTCCATGCATAGCTAGAACTAGGTCCACAGTGATAAACTTCAAAGGTAGCCACAGCAAATGTGTAGCCATCACGACAGGAGATACTGCAGTACATTTCATTATCTGTCGTCTTGTTGCAGTGTTTCTTACCTCTGTAGGGATTACGCAGTATGAGGCATGCTGCAAAGAGAATTAATCACATGAGATAATTGTCAGAATTCTACCGCATCTGTGTTCGTAAAATTTAAAGGGATTCTATAGGATTGGTATAGAGCTGACAAAATAGTTGCTTGCACTTTAACACTTTGTGTGATCCACCATATGCATGAAATAACAAACCTGTGGAAGTTTGAGCTCAATCGGTCATCTGAGTCACAAGAAAATAGTGAAAACCGATTTTTCACAACATCGTTGGAACTTCCTGGCTTGCAACAACGACTAATTTAGGACATACAAGTTAATTGCGGAAACAGCCATTGGTAAAGTGCTTGCATGCTAGCCCATTCTGAATCAGGCTGCAGTGGAACTTCTAGTTAAATAGTTGGGTATGGGTGCAGTTGTGTCTGTGCTACACTCAGTCTAGCTGTGTCTTAGACAGAGATGAGATGCGAGTGTTAGAATTTTTGTCAGATCGCCAGAGCTGCAGAAAACATATTATGTTTAGCTGCCATTTGCTGAGAGCCAGAGCAGATATCTACAGGCTGCTAAACGGCAAATTGGTTGGAGAGAGACAACTGCCGAGATCTGCAATTCAAGACACGATTTTGATGGAAAATCATAGGTTTTACCCCTTTAATTTGCTACAGAACTTTGTTAAATTCTACATAAATGACAAGCTGATTTACTTTATGTATTTTTGGAAGTTACTTTTAAACTATGATCTATAAATGTGTGCATATATTTGAAGAGACACACCCATTCAAATTTCCATTGGTTTGTACTTTAAAATGCAAAGTTGATTTTCACTTTAATTAAACGAAAGTTTCAGGAGCGGTGTTAAAAAGGTTTTTTTGGAATAGATTGTATTATTAGATTTTGGATAACTTTTCCCATTTTATAGATGGTTTTCACCACTTAGTGATTGAGTGATTGATATACTGAGTGTCGGCTGAATGTGACATCCCATGTCCAGTAACTTGGGTCGCTACCAGCGACAGAGGGCACACAATCTTAGTGAACATTGTGTACTTTGAACTTTTGTTTTGCCGTGTCTGAAACAACAACATGAACACATCGAGCTAGCTGTGTGGAGTGACGTGAAGATTTAGAACTTAGAGAAGGACCTTTTCTTAGATTGTATCAAATCTGTGTTGCCCAAGAGAGGAACATAATTGTTATTTGGAATGTCGGGGTTTATGAGGGATAGTTCAACCCAAATTGTGACTAGTGTGCCATTTGCCTTTTCATTTAACCCAGAACCTACACAATACATGTCACACTCATGAGTTGTGTGTGAATGTCGAGCAGTAAACTAATTTACTTTTCACAAGTTGCTTGTGAAATTTCACACCAAGTAGTTTATATTCAAAACTTCAATTTGTGACGTCAGAGCAGGGAACATTCTAGAGTCATACCCAATCTTTTCAGAGGAAGTTTTAACCATTCGTTTTGTAATTTAGTTTGTGAACTATGGGGTGTATTTACATAGTTCTGAGCATTTCAAGGCA
Source organism: Zoroaster sp. YZ-2022 (assembly GCA_029582265.1). NCBI lineage: Eukaryota > Metazoa > Echinodermata > Asteroidea > Forcipulatida > Zoroasteridae > Zoroaster > Zoroaster sp. YZ-2022. Next base: position 38,002,480 of record CM055824.1, on the reverse strand, counting down.
GGAGAATATCAGACTGGTTCTTTTGGAAATTGTGTGCTTTAATTACTTGGATCTATGACATTTAATATGACTGGACAATAATTGATTGCTGACAGTTTAATCAGTTACTAAAAATTGCTGTTTAAAATAGATGAACATAAATTTAGTCAATTGTATAGGTTTTTTCATAATTGTCCAGAAGTGAAGATTTCCTCAAAAGTGTGTCAAGTTTAAATTAATTATATATAATGTTCATCAATTGAAGATGTATGTTGATTGGTGATTTAACAAATGTAAATATCAAACTAGAACCAATGGATGCTGGAGAAGCGTACATAATAATTATTACTACTTGTCTCCTTGTCATGTGTACAATTATTATAAGTTTGCACTAACTCTTTCGGTCATGGCTAAGCTCGAGGGGTTAGTTGTGACAATGAGGTTTTGGGGTGTTTGAAAACACTTATTATAACCCCTTGTTGTCTTCCCAATTTCCTTTTTCATATGGTCAAGGAACAATTTTGTTCAAGTGCAACATTTTTAGGGAAAGGTATTTTTGTGCTGATGTAATGTTAATTGATGTAATTGTTAAAGAATTAGTGTCCTAGTTTTCCTGTCAATCTGAAATCCAAATGACTGTCCAGGTAACAAATTGACGTTTTGAAGATGACCCTATAATTTCTTAAATACTCCAAAATGTACCTTACAGTTTGGTTATCACAATCATAAATGGCTTTAGGAATGTACATGACAAAAATGCTTGATTCTATATTACCCTTCCGTGTCTTACTCCAATAGTTATCTTTTGTATTCATTAGTGTGGAGGGAACCAGGTCATTTTGGATGGCAAACCTACCTGGACATTTTCCTGAGTTGCATTCTTCTAATTGTTCAGCTTCTCCCGGGCACGGCACTCCCCCATTCTGAGGCCTAGGATTATCGCACACACGTGATCGGTTATGGGTACCCCCACCACAAGACTTGGTGCAATCTGTGAAAGGCGTCCAAGGACTCCATCCGCCATCAACTGAAAGCAAATTTGAAAACATTTTCAATAATAATAATAATAATAATAATAATAATAATAATAATAACGACGACGACGACGACGACGAAGGATGGATGCAGGATTAATCATCTGCTCTTCATGGACGACCTGAAGTTGTTTGCGAAAAACGAGAAAGAGATTGATTCCTTGGTGCAGACTGTATGGATCTTCAGCGATGACATCGGCATGAAGTTTGGTCTGGAGAAATGTGCTGTGTTGACCATGAAGAGGGGTAAAAGGGTACATTCAGATGGAATTGCTTATCCAGATGGCACACAATTGAGGGCGTTGGGTGAAGAAGAAAGTTATAAGTATCTTGGAGTGCTTGAAGCAGATTACGTACTGCATGAGAAATCGAAAGAGAGACTTAACCAGTTCGCACCGGGAATAAAAAAGTTTTTCCGAACCCCCGTGGCGGGTTTATTTTTACCGCACATACACAAACAATGGTGCTCACCAGAGCGTGACCAGGGAGACCGCATCTTCCACCGTATGCTTATGGCTCATTGCCACGTCGACCGGGAATCTATACAAATATTCCCGAGAATCCTGTGGCGTGTTTAGATGCTCTCCGATCCGCTGTCCCCCCAAAAAATTGCGTGTATACATGGCCTCCAACGCGAACTGGTTAAGAAAGAGTATATAAAATGAGTGAAGAAGTGTTTGAAGTCCAAGCTAAATGGAGGGAATATGACAAAGGCGATCAACACTTGGGCTGTGTCGCTAATGAGATACAGTGCGGGAATTGTTGAGTGCACTATGGCAGATCTAGATGTTGCTCACAGGAAAATGAGGAAAGTGATGACGATGTACGGTATGTTACATCCACGGTCGAATGTCAGCAGACTCTATCTACCAAGGTCAGAAGAGGGTTACTGAGTGTATCAGACAGCGTTAACATCGAGAGAAGGAGCTTGCACTGTCATGTAAGTAGTACTCAGGAAAAGTTGTTGAAGGTTGCGCAGAAATACATGAAGGCAGACGAGGTAGGTCCAAAGGAGTACAAGAATCAAAGAAGAGAAGAAAGAACACGAGATTGGCAGGAAAACCACTTCACGGCCGATTCCTGAGATGTACTGAAGAAGTGACGATCTTTCTTTTCATGCTGTGCTAACACGAAATAATAATAATAATAAACTTTCTCAGATCCCTGGGGATGTATACTGCCCATTATGTGCAACATTTTGGTGCTACAGGGTTAATCAAACACAATAACCATCTCTACCCTCACAGGTACCCATTTATACTCCTGGGTGAAGAGAAGCAAATACAGTACAGTGCCTTGCTCAAGGACAACAAGTGCCACAGTCGTGCCATAGGATTCAAACCCACATTCTGATGACACAGCCATCAGAACACAAGTCCAATGCACTTAACCGCTTGGCCATGACACTCTAGGTGTCATGGTCTAAATCGGTGTAGTATTTGATGATCGCAAGTGCAAGGAAAGTGTACATTGGCGAGACCAGCAGACTTACGACCAGGCTCAATGAACACAAGGCTGAGCTCACGGTCGCAGAGGGGAATGTAACAAATCTGCGATCACCAAACACTCCACCGATTTAGACCTCGTCATTGACTGGCAGAAGGCAGAGATCATAGCCCCAGAGAAACACTGGTACACCTGTCGTATCAGAGAGGCTATTGAGGTCCATAAACATGACACTGTCCCTCAGCTTTTTCATCATCAGCAGCATATGGCATTCGATCCTACCATCCATCAACACTCACATCCCACAGTCTACTGACACACAGTGAGCAGGGAACTCGATATCGATATTCCACCATGCAAAGCCTCAAATCTTATATAAAACAATATCTGTCAGTAAATTCACAAACTTGTTATTTCTGATTGACATAATTTGTCGGTACATTTCAGTTATGTACGTGTCGATAGATTTACTCCCAAAACTTGTTTGCTCCCACTATGAAAATCCTGGCTATGCCACTGATCTATAGTCTCTTCACAGGTTTCTTCAGGCTAATTATGAACTACACACTATAGGTGCTTTTTGGAATCATTGATTTCAATATAATAATTACTTGAGAATCAGGTTTGATGAAGTCTACCAAAATATATCTATATAAGTAATCTAAGCAATTATGCTTGGTATCAATGAAAAGCTTTCTAGTGATGAAATTCCAAAATTCCTGTGACAGATTTGACTCAACCCGTCAACCATTATTACTGAAACTTACCAGTTTCCAATTCGCACCGTGTGCCATTATAACCTACTGGGCACATACATGTGTAACCAAGGTTTTCACTGTGGCAAGAAGCATCGTTAAGACATGAATCCTGCTGGCAATAGTCTGTACTGGTCTGGCATCTTTCTCCCTCTAATCCCTCAGGGCAGTGACACACAAACATTCCCAGTTGGTCTTCACATGTACCAGCTCCGCATGGGTTGGTGGAACACTCATTAAAATCTGATTGATATTACAAGAATTATACAAGATGTTCAGCAGATCACTATATAATTCCATATATAACTGAAGAAATGAATTAATTTTCAACTAGTTCGACATTTAAAAGGAATCCCAAATTTCCCCAACATTATTCGAAAATGCTTCTCAAAATTAATAATAATAATAATGTTTTTACACAAATTAATGTTTCAAATTACTTATATTTTTACTTTGCTCAGGCTGAGGTGGGGTGGCCATGGGAAGGCAGGCCAATGTTTAGGGGCGGTTATTGAATTTGGAATCATCCTTTGAAATTTACACCACTGGTGGAGGTTTGATAATTCCCCCCGCAAAAGGAAAATTAATTGAAATTGGCAGGAGCTCAAATCCTTACCAATGCACCTGACCCAGATAAAAATACTTTATAATAACTTCTCTATGAATATCAAGACCATCTAGAACAATAAAGCTTCCGGGGCCTTGGGCAGGGCCTGCAACCCCACGCCATTGTGGATTCGTACTGTGCTCTCACCTGATTCCATTCCCAATATTCAAGATGGATTTTAGCCAAATGTTTTTCCCCACATATCAGCCTGCAGCTAGATGCTCATGTAACACTGTTAATTCCATATTTATTTGAGAGACTTATAGGTTGTTATTAAAAAAAGCTTACAAAGTTTTGGTTAAGGTTAATGTCTACTTTTGTTTAATTAATTTTAACATTTACTATCATCACTTGCTGTTACCGTTAGTTATTTTTGTTTGGGTATAAAAACCATGGGGTAATCCTAAAGTGTATATTTTTTAAAGTTAGACCTCCATTGAGACCAGTCAATATATCTATCCATACTTTCAATAATATCCAACGTCCATTGTTCGTCCCCAAGCTGCCGCAACGTAATATTAGCTTTTCACAGTTTAGACTGGTTCGGTTTTGCTTCAGTGATTTTGATCCCGCGGCTCGGCTGGCTGCGGCCCGCTCCCAAATAGACTGTTTATTCAGCTCATTTACATATCAAAAGGGCTTCCCAATAGGTACAATTTAATGAGCTGTGTGCCTCGCGGCGGCGCCGCATAAAATCTTGTGGTTGTGAAGCAGTTCGGCGGCGCCGCTGAGCGCCGCGGCGCACTTCAGCGCGCCGACTAAAATACTTATGACGGCTTCCCTTAAGAAATCATTTTCCAAATGGACTCAATTAAATTTTATCAGCTGAAATATCTCACAAATGCTCACACAGAGACTTCTAAATGCAAAATTTTCCTAGGGCCCTTAAACGTGCCCCGGACCCCAAGTCTCAAGCTTGCTATGCTCATTGGTAAGATTAAGAAATCATTTTCCAATATGGACTCAATAAAACAATATTTCAAAAGCTAAAATAGCTCACAATCCCTCACACAGAGCCTCCTAAATGCAAAATGTTCCCGAGCGCTTAAGCGGGCCCCAGACCTCACACCATGAGCTCGCTTTACTCACTGGTTAAGATTAAGAAATCATTTTTCAAAATGGACTCAATAAAAATCACATTTCAGAAGCTGAAATAGCTCACAAAAATGCTCACATGTGCCCCACCTGAATGCAAAACTTTCCTGTTGCCCTTTAGTGGGCTTCAGACCCCATGCCATGAGCTCACTGGCTAGCTTTGCTCGCTGGTTTGGATCCCCCCAGTTCTTGTCCATTGTTCACGTATATGCCTTGATCACATTGCAGCCTTTAATGTCAGATTCCCAAGTATATACTAATGGATATAGCACTGTTTCTCAATATTTTCTTCCAGCCTGAAGCCTGAAGCCTGAAGCCTGAAGCCTGAAGCCTGAAGCCTGAAGCCTGAAGCCTGAAGCCTGAAGCCTCAAGCCTGAAGCCTCAAGCCTCAAGCCTCAAGCCTCAAGCCTCAAGCCTCAAGCCTCAAGCCTCAAGCCTCAAGCCTCAAGCCTCAAGCCTCAAGCCTCAAGCCTCAAGCCTGGAACCTCAAGCCTGAAACCTCAAGCCTGAAACCTCAAGCCTGAAGCCTCAAGCCTGAAGCCTCAAGCCTGAAGCCTCAAGCCTGAAGCCTCAAGCCTGAAACCTCAAGCCTGAAACCTCAAGCCTGAAACCTGAAGCCTGAAACCTGAAGCCTGAAGCCTGAAACCTGAAGCCTGAAACCTGAAGCCTGAAACCTGAAGCCTGAAACCTGAAACCTGAAGCCTGAAGCCTGAAGCCTGAAACCTGAAGCCTGAAGCCTGAAGCCTGAAACCTGAAGCCTGAAGCCTGAAACCTGAAACCTGAAGCCTGAAGCCTGAAACCTGAAGCCTGAAACCTGAAACCTGAAGCCTGAAGCCTGAAACCTCAAGCCTGAAACCTCAAGCCTGAAACCTCAGGCCTGAAAGCCTCAGCCTGAAACCTCAAGCCTGAAGCCTGAAGCCTGAAGCCTGAAGCCTGAAGCCTGAAGCCTGAAGCCTGAAGCCTGAAGCCTGAAGCCTGAAGCCTGAAACCTGAAAGCCTCAGGCCTGAAACCTCAAGCCTGAAACCTCAAGCCTGAAACCTCAAGCCTGGAGCCTCAAGGCCTGAAACCTCAAGCCTGAAGCCTGAAGCCTGAAGCCTGAAGCCTGAAGCCTGAAGCCTGAAACCTCAAACCTCAAGCCTGAAACCTCAAGCCTGAAACTCAAGCCTGAAACCTCAAGCCTGAAACCTCAAGCCTGAAACCTCAAGCCTGAAAGCCTCAAGCCTGAAAGCCTCAAGCCTGAAACCTCAAGCCTGGAAACCTCAAGCCTGAGCCTCAAGCCTGGCCTCAGGCCTGGAAACCTCAGGCCTGAGCTGAAGCCTGGAAACCTGCCTCAAGCCTGAAACCTCAGGCCTGCCTCAAGCCTGAAACCTCAAGCCTGAAACCTCAAGCCTGCCTCAAGCCTGAAACCTCAGCCTGAAACTCAAGCCTGAAACCTCAAGCCTGAAACCTCAAGCCTGAAACCTCAAGCCTGAAACCTCAAGCCTGAAACCTCAAGCCTGAAACCTCAAGCCTGAAACCTCAAGCCTGAAACCTCAAGCCTGTAACCTCAAGCCTGAAACCTCAAGCCTGAAACCTCAAGCCTGAAACCTCAAGCCTGAAACCTCAAGCCTGAAACCTCAAGCCTGAAACCTCAAGCCTGAAACCTCAAGCCTGAAACCTGAAGCCTGAAACCTGAAACCTCAAGCCTGAAACCTCAAGCCTGAAACCTCAAGCCTGAAACCTCAAGCCTGAAACCTCAAGCCTGAAACCTCAAGCCTGAAACCTCAAGCCTGAAACCTCAAGCCTGAAACCTCAAGCCTGAAACCTCAAGCCTGAAACCTCAAGCCTGAAACCTGAAGCCTGAAACCTGAAACCTGAAACCTGACACCTTAAACCTGAAGCGCAATGGAAAAGAACAGGAAATGACCTGCAGTTCGGCTTTTCACCTACAACATGTACGAGTCTCAAAAGTCTCCATTGATTATTATTTGTACCCACCATCACATGCAGAGGGGGCCCTCAATGTTCGTGTGATGCCATCACTGGGTTTTATTAATATCTCACTCCATGCAAACACATCCGCAGGTAAAGAGGGTCTACACGATGAAGCAATGTCTGGTACCTGGGCTTCACTCCATGCATTACTCCATATGTTGATACTGCTCAGGTCAACCTCAAAGGGTTGATAATCTGTGTTGTTAAATAAAACAGTATTAAAACCATAATGAGTTTTTCCAAATAAATTTAAAAAATTTACAAATTCAAAAAGTCAACATGAACAGAGTGGTTTTGTGCACATAGAACTTGGGCTCTACACTAGCCTTGACCGGCTGTTGTCCAAGTGCGCTTACAACGGTACCCCATCCCATGCCGATTCAGAGAAACTTTGTTACATTTTGTCGGTGGCTCATCAAAGAGAATCAGGTATTTTGACTGAAGCCAGGAGTTGGTCCTCAGAATCGGGTACTGTACTAGAGCCTCAGCTCTGAGAATGGGGTATATTACCGGAGTCTCGGGGCTCTTGGAATCGGGTATTTGAAGCTCTCGGCTCCAGAATTGACACTTGCAGGTACCCGATTCTTTAAAAGAGTGGAACCGCAGTATCGATTCTCAATTTGGAAGCGGGTAGAATTGGGTACCCGCCGGAACCGCCCAAGCCTAATGAGAATCTTCCATTTTTAAATTTGGCATAATGAGCTAGCTACGCCTAGGATCAAGGCACGTCGCCCGAATGGTCACTGTCTGCATGTACATGTACATACAGTGTGTATGCATATGGATCCATATCCATGCACTGCAATGACTGCAACAGGGAGTTCAGAGAGCTAAAATGGGGCAAAATTATGCGACCAAACCGTTCCGATGCGTCTTGGTGAAGGCTATAGCTCTACACTAGCTTACTTCATCAGAATGTGGGTCTGAATCTTGGCCAAATTTATAGTTAGGGATGCTTGTGTCCGTGATCAATTTACAAGACAATCATTGCTTCTCTATTTATCAGGAGTAAAAATGGGTAGCTGTGAGAGCAGAGGTGGCTTGTGGATTTAATTTGCCACTGTTCTTCATGGTAGCTGGGTCTGTAAACTCAACATAAAACTAGAACAATTTATAGAATGATATATTGGGCAAGTGACCAGTAAGTAATAAGTGCCTTAAGCATCACATCATGATGGCATTAGCACTATAACAGACTCCATGAGGCATAGGATGAGGTTGGATTTGTGTAAAATTCTTACATACCCTCCTTATTAACATCAGGCCCAATGGTGAGCACCAAACCACGTTGCAATGTCATCATTGTAGAGTTATCAATAGTGCCCTCAGAGGCCAGAGTCTGATCAATGTACACCCTCCATTCCTGACTGGTACCTAATTGCCAAGTCATCAGCACGTTGTGCCAGTGTCCATCACACAGCCTGGAATTCTCAATGGTGGTCTCATGACTATAATAAGTGGTATAACAAAATAACGATACCAGACGTTTCCTGTGTCTAATATTTATCACGGATGATATGATGAACAATAATTTGGAAAAACTTTTGAATTTGAATTTTGAATTTTCATCCTAGCAATAGCATACATGTATGCAACTCCTTCATATTTCCAAGAAAATTTTCCCTGGCAAAAGAACTGACCTGTTCCAAATTTGTCCAGTACTCATAAACCTGTCTTCAAAACTTATTAATTTATTAAAGTAACTGTAGTCGTTTAAAAATGTACACATAAACTTTAATTCATTGTACATTATGCCGGAGAAAACTACATCTGTCTTGTTTCCATTTATCTTTACCTTCTACATAATTTAATACTCACCCTAAGAGGCTTAACTTCAGGTTACTTGGGTTGCTCAACTTGACAACAGGCACACCATTGCTTGATAACATTAGGAGGATGAAATCACCTTGACAACTGGGAGATCTTAACCACAGTGAGGCAGACAGAGCACTGAGGTCATGAGAGGTCGCGCTGACCACATGTATGAGGTCAACTCCAGTAGCATTAGAAAACTTGAGGTCAAAGTCTGTTGGTAATTCTGTAAAGACAAATATATCATACAATGAAGCCATCATTTGCCAATAGAAATTGCCAAATCAAAGATGTGACTATGAAATTGAAATTGTTTCATTTTGGAACATTTATTGGCAGACAGAACAAATTAATTACATGGTCATTACAAAATATTAAAGTGCGGTTATAGCGAGATATTCCCATTTAATCTGCTTGTGAAATCTAGTAGTTGACATATCAAAATGTAACATGCCAGTATTTACGGTTAATTTTACAAACTTACAAAAGCAAAAATAAATAAATTTTTTGAAAAGCCCGCGCGTCGCGAATCTGAAAAGGCAGAGGTCTGCTGATGTTGTGGACGCCTTGCAGGCCGCCCCTTAGGTGGAATATTCGCAGGTCTTTTCCTGCGGACTGGAGCGGCAGCAACAGATGAATCGTCGCTGTCGTCAGCGCTGTCGTCCCCGCCACTGCTGTCTTCGTCACTGCCTTGATAACCGTCACCATCGTCATCACCCATTTCACTTCCCAAATCATCTCCACTTTCCTCTGATGGAATTGATTCAACTTCATCAAGACTCTCATCTCCGTCATCCAAAATGTGCTTCAGAGCAGCAGCAGTATCATCGTGTTTACTAGTAGAGGCCATGATGAAAACTGACCAAGCCAAGCCGAGCCCAATTCTATTGTTCTAAATCCAGCCATACTGACTGGCACTTGTCAACTCTAATTAGCGCCCCAGTAGCTTTTCGAAATTGCTTTTTACAACCCCCAGATGACACACAACAGAGCCGTGTAGTTTATCTCTCTCCTTGAGCCTAGGCAAACATTAAAATAGCCGTACAGTTTATCTCTCCAGCAGAACCCCAGACACTTTGTCTGGGGGGGGGGGGGTATGCAAACCACAGAGCCTGGCACAAGCTGTCGGCAAGACATCAAAAAGCAAAGCCTGCTACTGAACAGATGGTTCCACTTATCAGAGGGTTAGATCTGGGTAGGTCTTTATGTGTATACAATGAATGGATGATTTTGTGCACAGATATATGGCAGCTATATGGCAGCAGTTACTTTTCCCACCCTAGTACAAAGCTACACAGCTCTGGGAACTGACATCCCTTCTAAGATATGTGGAATGGTCCAATTTAGGATATCGAAGGCTCCCAGGCATCTATGGCTTTTTTTTCTAGGAAAAACAATGTAATAAATAACTTCTGCCTGCAGCAAGAGGAGGGCTAACTTGTCATTATAAATACATATGTTTTACACTGAATTTACATAACCGGTTTAGGTTTCCGCAATATTTTTCACGAGAGTGTGAGAAAGCAAAACACAAGCCTGCCTGGTCATTGCGTGGTGTTTGATCACTGCTATGGTCAGTGACACGGACACTGTGTGCACATTGTACAGTGCATCCTCCATTTACATGTACAAGTACTGTGTATTTTACCCATGTAAAGATACTGGATATTGCTTGTAGATTTGTACCATTGTAAAGTCTATTACTGAACGATGACATTCTGAAAATAATTTGTAAGCATATGGTCTTTGTGGATCTGAGACTGGTTTTTGACTAGTTTTATTAACTTCAATCATTTATGGCAAGTTTTACTAAGTTTCCTGGAAGTGAGAAAGAAGCAGTGTTGTAACCAAGTCATTTTTTCTCAAGTCAAGTCACAAGTCAAATTTTCTCAAGTCAAGTCAAGTCTCAAGTCAAATTTTCCCAAGTCAAGTCAAGTCGCAAGTCAAATTTTCCCAAGTCAAGTCAAGTCGCAAGTCAAATTTTCCCAAGTCAAGTCCCAAGTCATTTTTGTCCAAGTCAAGTCAAGTCGCAAGTCACAAAAATTGGCGACTCGAGTCGACAACAGTGGAAAGAAGTAGGAAAGTTTGGTGAAGGTTCATGAAGTTGATTATTTTAGTTTGGATAAAGTTTCAGCACAACTACTTGGGCCCTGTGTGTTTAGATAAATTGAATTGTGTTAGTAAATGGTGGCATTGAATGTAAGTTTATCAAAGGAAACTTTCATTGCAATGCACCGAGTATACATTGTATACATGTGGGAATTAGCATGGCCAGAATACACTAAGTAATAATTAGGTCAGCTAGAACAATGACTGGTTGCGTGTGTGTGCATGTGCCCAGCATGTGTAGGCCTCATGCCAGTGTGGGTAGCTGGCATGGGGAGTCATGCAGTGGAAAGTATGTTGTCATAGAAACAGGAGTGTTACAATGTATCTTTTCTAACTAGGTTTTGGAATGTTGTTCTGGTAGTTGTGGCCATGAGATTATAAAGTTAAGTTTCCCCAGTAGTGTTTATAGTACATGTAGTTGGCCATCAGTTTTTGAAGTGATGTTTCTCCTGAAGTCTTATACATGTAGTATTGGCCGTACTTATTTAATGCATTGTTATTGGTAAACTGATATTGTTACTATTATATTGTTACTATTATATTTGTTTATGATGTTTGAATGAACAACTTTCACATATTATGGCAAAGTGATTAGACTATATACTCTCTTTTGTCCCACTCTTTTGTCGTTGCCCAATAGATTAAACATTACTTCATGACGACAGTGTAACACAATTACTGAAATGAACAGAAGTAAATGCTTACAAATATTGAACATGCGATAGGCCAATGACCACTTTAATCGCAACTACATGTCAAGAGACCTCTGACGAATTAACTTTTCTGTCAATAATATGCAGTGGGTGGATGTGGCAAAATGATCAAGGGGCAGAGACTCATGTGCAATAGACCCATGTACTTTAAGTTTAAACCGAAATGGCAAGCCAAGACTTCGTTTCATGGAAACAGTTTCATCCACACAATCATCGCTAAAGTGTGCCGAGCAAATTATAGATACAGTAGTCAGTCTGAAGTCGGAACGTGTGTTGTTGACGAAGCGAACCCATGCTCGCTGTGTTGCAACATCTTTGGGTAACGTCAACCAAAATACCTCGGGATTTTTCGCCTTATTGCGTGTGCATCCACCTACAACACACGATACTTCATGGCATTTAATTTGCAGCATCAACAATGAACTTTGATAGGGGTTGTTCTTAAACCCCCTCGACCCCCACGACCCCTCGACGTACGCTCATATAAACGAAGCACACGAACTCGCGGAATTCACTACCACCAGTGCAGTACGAATGTATGTATGTATTTCGCAATGCCCATGCGCAAGCATGTCGCATGGCTGGCCGGCCTGCGCCAGAATCAAATTGTATCCCAAATGGGAACCTGTTTACGGCCCGAGTTCGAAAATGGCTGGCTCGCTAGCCTGTTGCGCTGTTTGCTGCATGACGACCTGTCGTCGCGAAATCAACGAATTTATAATGCTGCCACAAGCCGTTAAATTTATTCCCGGTGAATAATTTCATATTCTATCCAAAAATTGCATACTTATGTCGGATTTTGCTAGTTGGGTGAGGGTGCAGTTTTGGCAACGTTCTTCCTGCAACTCATTACTGTCGTAGAAGGATATCGCTCCCAAGACGGCCGCATGGCTTTCCGGCATCCTGATTGGTCAATAAGCATTACATCACAAACTGGCATGCGCGCACAGCCCCGAATGTACATTTTTTTACTTGATGGACGTGGAAAAAAATCCCAACTATTATTTCTCATTTAATAACCTATTTTATATTATTCTATTTCAAAATTAGGCTTTTGGAGGAGAAAAGGATTTAGTTAATTTCCCCAATTAACCTATAGGATCTTCGATTATTAATAAAGAGCTCCGTTTGTTCACGTTCAGTAGTACGGGAGTGCAGCGGGCATTCTAATTGGGGCCATATTCGAACACAGATTCCGATTTGGGATACGATATGATTCTGAGCGCGCGTACGTACGTCGTGGGGGTCGAGGGGTCGTGGGGGTCGAGGGGGTTTAAGAACAACCCCTTTGATAGCCAAATCTTATAATAATGATACTCGAATCGAATAAAAGCAAGAGAAATCAGATAGAGCGTAAACAGTACATATCAGTACATTGCGTGTAGCTAGCATCTGGCAATGTTACTTCTGCGTCACGTGATTTTCGTCGAGTCCTGTTTATGACGTTTTCGGGGTCACATGCATATAATTATCATAATGTCTACGTTTTCGTTAGGGGCTCGGAGTGCGTCAGACAAATGCTGGGTTCGTCGGTTTTTTACCAGTGTAAACAAACAGATAATGGTGAAGTAATATTTTATTTCGAACCAATAGGACTTGTTTTACATAATATATCTTCTTCTTTCCCTTTACGTTATCGCTATAACTGCACTTTAAATCATAAATTATAATAAAAAAGTGGCAAAAAGCTGATTATTATTATT
>CM055824.1:37924521-37988752 GCA_029582265.1 Zoroaster sp. YZ-2022 | reverse complement strand
ATGTAAAATTTAAAAAACGGGTTTCATAAGCATCCAGCAGTGAGCCATGGCTCCGCCTTTCTATTTTATGTATAAGAGAGCGAGTCTGAATATAAGGGTGCGAGATTTACAATGCCTTTATTCTCGCTAAGACTGATTTTAGTTCAGAGCGAGTCTGAATATAAGGGTGCGAGATTTACAATGGTTTTACTCTCGCTATGATAAGACTGGTTTTTGTTGAAGTATAAGAGAGCGAGTCTGAATATAAGGGTGCGAGATTTATAATGGTTTTATTCTCGCTATGATAAGACTGATTGTTTTGTTTTAAGTATAAGAGAGCGAGTCTGAATATAAGGGTGCGAGATTTACAATGGTTTTATTCTCGCTATGATAAGATTGATTTTAGTTTAAGTATAAGAGCGAGTCTGAATATAAGAGTGCGAGATTTACAATGGTTTTATTCTCGCTATAATAAGACTGATTTTTTGTTTTAAGTATTAGAGAGCGAGTCTGAATATAAGGGTGCGAGTTTTTTTGTTGACAACTCCAACAGAATTTAAATTCGCTAGATATAGCCAAATTTATCGAACATTTTTTAGCTGATGGGGTGGAGATCACGGCCCCAAGGTCACTTTTGACATATATTTTGGAATTAAAGAATTTCCTGTACGGAAAATTAATACTATACTTAAATAGAGTAGTATTATTTCGACTGTCCAATAAATTTTCCTGAGTCGGACAAACAATGCAAAAAACTGATAGGCCTTTTATTTAAGATGTTTCTGACAATAACCGGGAAGCCAACTTATCAGACTCTCACAGCTTCGTCCTATTATTTTCCAATAGAAATGCTTAAACAGAATATCCAGAATGGGTAAGATGGATGCTTATGGTTTAGTTAGATAATTCGACCCAACTAATAAAGTTAAATACACCATTTGAAAAACCCTCCTTATTCGGGGCAAAACCAATCGTCCGCCAGCTCATAATTCCAGCAGCTTATGGTGTTTGGATTTCGGTGAAACTTGTAATGCGAGTATTTAATCTTGAGGTCCATGTGAGCCTGATGGGCCACTTATCATAAACAAATTGAATTGCAGACCTAAATTTCCCCTTACAATAATCATCCAAAACATTAAATTATGCACTATAATGACTGAACTGTAGGGTGCAGAAACATTATGACGCCATTTTTATTGATAACTTGGCTTTGAGCTGCGTTATGCGTTTTAATTTGAATAGTTCGAATGCAAGAGCTTCCCTGACAAATGATGGCCAGGTAGTTGGAAAACAGCGATGACACACAGCCTCATACGGGCACTTTTCTTCACGCGCATCCCACAGGAGCTTAAGAAAAAGAGCATAGCCTATGTGGAAAAAGTTGCAGTGGATTCGTTTTGTTTGTTAATAAAAATGTTAAAATAAAATTGTTAGAATAGAAAAAGGAAAATGTTTTCATCACTTTTTGTGTTTTTTATATTAAAAATCGTGATTCCCGTGATTGCACGGTTTAGTTTTGTGATATATTTATTTGGAACCAGAGAATATAAATTAATATACGTTATCAAACGCCAATGTTGTTCCTTCATTTAAGAGAAACTTAACCACTCCTTTGAGAATTTGAAAATGAATATAAACCATAAAAATCATGCCAAACAAACAACACTGCATCATTAACGGCAATAAGTGTTTACCTTTTATTTTGGTTTGAACTTTTTTAAGTCGGATATATTGCTTGTCTCTGCCCCACAGAAAAATACTAACTATTCTATGCCACTGACTGTTCTAGTTCTTCACTACACTGGTGGGGAGCCAATTATCACCTTTCCTTAAGCCCCAGTCAGACCGGTGTGCGATCACACGGCGACCTTACTGAGATGCAATTTTCATGAAAAACGTAGTGGGGTCGCCGAAAACTGTCAAAAAATCCTGAAATCTATGAGGCACGTAGCTCACAGTACGCTCTTGACTCGCTCACTGCGCTCTCACAACGCTTTCACTGCGACCTATGCGTTCCCAGTTTGATCATCGCCGCGCTCTCACAACGCTCCCAGCACGCTCTACGCGATCTCGCTGCGACCAAGGCGACCTCGCTACGACCTTACTACGCTCTCACTACGTCCCCACTACGTTCTGTGCGTTTGTACCACGTTCGCGCTGCGACTATAAATACAGCGAGCTCGACTGCAGGAGATCAGTACACCCAGGGGCGCAGCAGCAGCAGCAGCAGCAGCAGCAGCAGCAGCAGTATCTCTCTGTACATCTTCATCTTCATCTTCATCACACGGGAGCGCATTATCTGTCATCATCATCTTCATACCATTTATACCATTTGTGGCCAGATCGCATGTCAAAGTCAGAACGTACTATACACGCAGTATAATCGCAGTATAATCGCACTGTCAACGTACATGAAACTCCGTAACATCGCCATGGACGCATTAGGAGCGCCATAGTCGTACTGACAGCCCCGTGTGGACGCAGTATGAGTGTGAACAAGCCCTATATATATAAGACGTAGTAGGAGCGCGGTAAGAGCGTAGTGGGAGCGTGACAAGCGTACAGCGGTCGTACTTCAGACGTACTTCAGTCGCAGATTGGGCAGACGGCGATACCGACTCGCTCTTGCTACGATCATGACACGCTCAGGTAGACTTCACTACGTCCCCAGTACGTTCTTGGAGATCCCACTACGCTCTCACTGCGCTCCCACTGCGTTTTGGACCAGGTCGCCGACCCTCCGCGATTGTTTTGAGCAGGCTCAAAACAATCGCCGAGGTTTGGCGACCATGGAGACCCTCCCACGACCTAGGTAGACTCCACTACGCTCTTGGCGATCCTACTGCGCTTCTACTGCGTTTTGCAACTTTTTTTGTTAATTGTCTTCACAACGGGTCTACAAGCTTCTGCAGTACCACTCATACATATTCATGATATCCTGGTATTGGTTTTTCAGTGTAGTCTGATTGGACAATGTGTGTTATCGCCTCAGTGCTTCATTCAGCACTGCTTCCATAGGCAGCGTATGGAAACTGTGCACAATACTTAATGACACTTTTTATCGAAGCCGTCCGACTAATGTAAAGTTACCTCTCTAATTAACTCCAACTCAGTATTGTAGCTACGTTGGTATAGTAATTGTAATTCAACTAAATACATTTGAGTTTTGTGTGGTTTTTATGTAGATATTTACTAGTAATAATAATAATAATAATAATAATAATAATAATAATAATAATAATAATAATAATAATAATAATAATAATAATAATAATAATAATAATAATAATAATAATAATAATAATAATAATAATAATAATAATAATAATAATATATAATAATAATAATAATAATAATAATAATAATAATAATAATAATAATAATAATAATAATAATAATAATAATAATAATAATAATAATAATAATAATAATAATAATAATAATAATAATAATAATAATAATAATAATAATAATAATAATAATAATAATAATAATAATAATAATAATAATAATAATAATAATAATAATAATAATAATAATAATAATAATAATAATAATAATAATAATAATAATAATAATAATAATAATAATAATAATAATAATAATAATAATAATAATAATAATAATAATAATAATAATAATAATAATAATAATAATAATGTGTGGACTTATATAGCGCACGTATCCACCAACTGAGTGGTGCTCAAGGCGCATTATATTATTACCCCTGCTCATAAGACTCATAAATCATTCCTGAAACCATCTCAGCTCCCTGGGGAGTATACAGCTCAATTGCTGCCATTACAGCGCATAGGGCTAATCAACCAACTCTGCCCTCACAGGTACCCATTTAACCCCTGGGTGGAGAGAAGCAATTATGGTTAAGTGTCTTGCTCAAGGACACAAGTGTCACGTCCGGGATTCGAACCCACATTCTGCTGCTAACACCAGAACTTGAGTCCGGTAAGCTAGACCGCTCGGCCACGACACTCCAAATTTGTGTGTGTCTTGTGTCTTGTGTCTTAAAATTCAATGCAAATGTTATTTTGGCTAAATAAAAAGTTACCTCTCCAAACTCCAACTCATTACAGCTACTAGCCCGATTGTTGTTTCAAGGAGGGTAAGATTATTTTGCCTATACAGGTATAATTGATTCATTCCGTCCAGAAAAATAAAAGTCCAATCTAAACTCCTACAGCCATGTTGGAACAGCCTTATCAGTAATTGTTGTCAGGATTATTTTGTGTATACTTTTGGATTTCTTGATTAATTCCGTCCAGATCTAACAATTTACCCCTCCAAATTCAGTCCAACTATTACATTCATGTTGGTACAGCCTTATTCGGTAAATGTTGCCGTGAGGGTAAGAGATTGTGTCTATCTCTTGATTCCTTGATTCATTCCGTCCAGATAATTACCTTATATATTACCCCTATTGTAGCCATGTTGGTATACAGCCTTATACTCGGAAATTGTAATTCAAGTAATAGGCCTACAAATAGCCTCAAAACTTATAATAGGCCTACACTTGAGTTTTGTGTGGTTTTATGTAGTTTTACTAGTAACATTGTATTAATGAACGTTGTGTGTTTTTATAATAAAATGTTTTTGATTTGATGCATATGTTGCTGTTACCTCTCTAATTAACTCCAACTCAGTATTGTAGCCACGTTGGTATAGTAATTGTAATTCAAGTAAATACATTGGAGTTTTGTGTGGATTTTATGTAGATGAACGGCTGAATAAAATTGTGTGTCTTGTGTCTTAAAATTCAATGCAAATAATGTTATTTTGGCTAAATAAAAAGTTACCTCTCCAAACCCCAACTCATTACAGCTACTAGCCCGATTGTTGTTTCAAGGAGGGTAAGATTATTTTGCCTATACAGGTATAATTGATTCATTCCGTCCAGATATATAAAAGCCCAATCTAAACTCCTACAGCCATGTTGGAACAGCCTTATCAGTAATTGTTGTCAGGATTATTTTGTATATACTTTTGGATTTCTTGATTAATTCCGTCCAGATCTAACAATTTACCCCTCCAAATTCAGTCCAACTCATGTTGGTACAGCCTTATTCGGTAAATGTTGCCGTTAGGGTAAGAGATTGTGTCTATCTCTTGATTCCTTGATTCATTCCGTCCAGATAATTACCTCATCTATTACCCCTATTGTAGCCATGTTGGTATACAGCCTTATACTCAGAAATTGTAATTCAAGTAATACATTTGAGTTTTGTGTGGTTTTATGTAGTTTTACTAGTAACATTGTGTTAATGAACGACATACTAATGTTATGTGTTTTTATAATAAAATGTTTTTGATTTGATGCATATGTTTCTGTTACAGTGTGTGCGTTTCTTTGTCATGCTTTTTATGATTTAACAGTGACTTTTCTTGCCTATTATATTGTCGGGTTGAAGGGGTGCAGTCTTCAAGTATTTTGTTGCATTCAACTGGATTGCATGTTTCATCTAAGGGGGGGGGGGATTGGCTATGTAATTTGGGCGTTTAAAATATTCAATAAATGTTTACTTTTGGTTTGTTCATGTGAGGATATACAGTGTTCAATTACTTTTTATTTCATTTACACACACACACCAGATCCTTAATCCTTATCATCAACACGCAAACTTTGTCACGTATCTAGTAGCATAATTATAAGTACGCTGTAAGAATATAGAACCCCGATGACGTCATCATCGGCAAAATTGTAGGTTTGACTTTCCGTAATGAGGGTTGCAACCCCTTTATCTAGTAATTATTTCTATACACATTTAACATCATATCAATAGTCTGAAGCCGTTTTTTGTTATTGTGAGATTGTTGACAAATATTTAAAGCGTACGGATACATCAGTTCGGTTTCGTGGCTTGGCCGGTCTCTTGCAATCTCCATCCAAGGCAGACTTCTCAGCGGTAAGCTAGAGACTATTTTTACCTATTTTCTTGCTTAAATATTGATCAACAAATACTCTGTTGTTTTTAATTAGTTATAATAATTAGCAGCGGTCATGTAGGTGGGTCATTGTGAGTATTTGGTTTGTGGAAAATGTAAGAAAAACGGAGTTTATTCATGACATTTTGTGTTCTATTTTTAGATCAGCCATTTTGTACTACATGTATTGTGTACAGCGTATACCGTCGCGTTGTATGCCTCGTAGTCGTATGTGTATTAGTGTAGTCTCGCGTGTGTTTGTATTGTTGCATTCCCCACTATCGTGGGTCAACAAATAATAGTCCGACACAAACTTTGTTGTGACAATCTCTGTTGTAAATTCCCTATTCTGGAAGGGCGCCACCGCGCGTTAGGCTTGTCTGAGCGGCGAAGCGCCTGCCGGTTGCCATGTTAAGCCGAAGGCTGTGTTTGGATGGTGAGTGAAGGTTTGCTGATTATTATAAATGATTAGAAAGTCTTGCCAATCTTTTTCCTAAAAGTTATTGTGATTGGATTGTTGGGAATAATAAATCATATAGTTTTAGGTCATTATCCGATATATTTGAGAAGTAAATCCCTGATACTGTGCCGCTTGATGAAGTGTCGGAAATAGACGTCTTAAAGCTCACAAAGCTCTATATACATTTCATGTACTCCGTTTAGATACTTTGCTTTTGAGTATGGCTATTTCCCGTATAGAACCTGTATGATTCCTGTTTGATAATTGGACCTGGACTTGTTATGCATCCCAAACACTGTTGTTTATCCATTGTGTTCCCGATTGTATTTTCCAGAAGTGAATTACAAGTGAATTACCATAATTTCCACTATATCTGCATATGTAAATCCGTATCTCCACCAGCCTACTTTAAATCCACACAACATGAAATAAACCACTCCGTGCCACATGATGATGATAACATAACAGCTGTTGACTCCAGTGTCAATTTATTTCAATCTCAATCAATGGGGTTGGTTTATTATTAACATCACTATTTAACAATACATGTATGACAGGAGTGGTAGCGTATAGGTACATGTCAATAGTTAAACTTATATACTTGTGCTAAGTTCCGAATAGGGTGTACGAATACCAACTATTGGGTACAGCATGGGGACCATCGTTCGTTCATGCGGCTTGTCACTCGGCATACGGTACGGGCACTGCTATACCGAGAGACGGGCGGCTGGTCGGTCTCCTACGACGGGGACCACCGGGGCTTGACTAAACGGGGTGTCTGGACGGGGCCAGAGTGTGTATCAGACCGCATTAACTACATGTAGGCGAACCAATGGCCATATCGACGCCCTGCACCATTGGTTCAACGAACGAGAGGCTCTGGACCGTAATAGTTCGGTATACCGCACTGTCATGGATCGGATCGAGTCGCATAGATTTCATTCGGAACCGCACTTCCGCCGAGATTAGGAAATCTTGGGGATTATATAGAAATCTGGGGCCTAGGAATTAATAAAACATAAGCCTAGTTTAGCGTCTTAGCCAATGAGAAGCTTGGCTTCCGCGTCTAAGGGTAGAAACGTGTGCAAAATCGGGGTACACAATATAGGTCCTTGTTCCATATAATGTAAGGTATTTGACGAAAGTGAAGTGATCGACAACTTAGAAAGGAGGGCGTGTTCAAGGGGAAAATGCTTACTGGGGTGCTAAGCTATTTGCTTGGATGCTAAGCTATTACTGCATGAGGGGAACAGCGGCTGTGCTTGGGTAGGTCACGGTGACTGTTTGGCCGTGGTTCACCCACGAACCGTGTTCGGTGTGAAGGGGTGGACTCCGAGGAAAGTATTCGGAAAATAGACTAAGTCCAAAGGACGGCTCCAATTAAGCCACGTGGCGGGAGGGTGTGGCACGCACACAGGGCTCTCGCTGGTGTTGCATTATGCATTGCGTTGGCGCTGGATATGCATGAGCAAAAGTAGCGTCCTTGTATGGATTGCATATTCATAGCGGACAATCGAGGGTCCGGGGAAACAACCCTGGGACTTAGACTGCTTGAAATTGCATCGTCAGCAAAATATTGGAAGTGGAAGAAGTGAACTAAAAGGGGTGCTAATATTTATCAAAATCAAAGGGTAAGATTCGTAACACTATTCCCCCTGTAGTTTCAAAACGTCCTCGTTTTGCATTAAGGGAAGCCGTCTTTAACTAACCCCCCCATATCCGCCGAAACCCGCCGGATCCCGGCGGATAGTCTCCCACTTTTTAATGAGCTCATTATTTTCGGATCAATGCACATAAGTCCAATACGTCAGACGAATATGCCTGAGCTCTACTCAGACAGGCTTCACAAAGGCACCAATTATCGACAGTGTAATCTGGGGATACTTTACAACGGTGGTTGCCAACAGATTAAACCATTGTAATGTTTACCCAACCCTGCCAGAGTCTTTAGAAATCCAAATGCGACACTTTGATTGTTCCGCTTTGTTCTGCTCTCCAAGGCGCAGCAAGCGCTAATCCTCAGTTGATTACATTCGGACAATACAAAAGGACTCACTGGACTTTCAAAAGGTTTTGGGAATAAGTGGGTTTCATGACCTGAAAGACATTTTACTTATTATTAGTTTGTGGAGGGGAAAAAAACATTGTTTGAAATAACTAGATTTTTATCTCCGTTTTTCTGAATTTGTACATTTCACGAAACGTTTATATAAATTGCATTTTCAACCACTAAAAATGACCAAGTATAAGCGAAGTTGTTTAATTGTCTTGTATCCAAATCAAGATGTCACATGGAGGGACTATAGTGTAATGCAAAATGAATACATTTCAGATTTCAGAAAATTTGTGTTCAATTATGGGCAGAGAGATACTTTGCTCACCCCTATAAGGGCACCCGCTAATCCTCAGTTGATACATTTGGACAAAACAAAAAGACTGACTGGACTTTCAAATGGTTTTGAGAATGAATAACGAATAATAATGAACAAGACGGGAAATATTTAACGGGACGGAGAAAAGTTGAGAACATAACTATTGTAGTCCGTCATACTTCGTAATTTTGGAATACTAATAACATAAAGTGAGAATTAATACGGGACGGAAAAATAATTAACGGGACGGAGAGATTTTATTACATTTCATTAATCATTTCATTTATTAATTTCACAGGATAAAACAGTTACAAATACAAATACATTCGGACAATACAACTAATCTTTCAAATGGGTTTGAGAATGAAAAGATTTCAGGACCTGAAAGATATCCGACTGATTATTAGTTTGTGGAGAAAAAGTATTGTTTCAAATGACTTGAATTTTGTCTTTGTTGTTCTCAAAAGCATGAATTTTAAGAAACGTTTAAATAATTGCATTTTTAATTGTAAAAAATGACCAAGTATTAGTGAAGTTGTTTAGTTTTCTTGTATCCAAATCGAGAAGTTACATCAAAGGACTATAGTGTAATGCAAAATGTATACATTTCAGATTTCATAACATTAAATGGAACGAGATAGCGAATAATAATGAACAAGACGGGAAATAATTAACGCGACGGAGAAAAGTTGCGAACATTAATATTGCAGTCCGTCATGCTTCGTGATTTTGGAATCATAACAGATTTTTTTTGGGTTAAATTTTCCCGGTCTTGTTTATTTTTTTATCCAAATCAAGATGTCACATCAAAAGGACTCGTGTGATACTCGTGAGACGCTTTATAAAGGCAGTTGAGGCGCTTGAGGTGCGCAATATTATTTTAGCACTCTTAGAAACTGAAAATAAAATAGTCAGATTTATAGGAGTTCATTCTTTAGGGTGAATAATGCCAGATGATCACCATCCTCGTCTCAATCTAAACCGTAGAAATGGAAAGGTTTGCATTGCGGTTGGGCACGAGGACATCAATCCAGACGGTGTGTACCAGGAAGTAGAAATTCCCGCGGATGAGTACGACACCATAAAGGGCAGATGCCGCACAGTTACGGCTTTCGTGAGAGGACTCATCGGCAACTTTTTCACCGTGGATGTCCTGAGAAAGTCCAATTTTGCAGGGACAACTGTTGTGACAAAGCCGTGTTCGCACTGGACTTTTTTTGGGGAAGGTTTTACCGAGACGATGGTAAAATGAAAAATGGTCAAATGTAACCTCTGTCCGCACTTGGACTTTCGACACGGGAAAATTTTACCAAGACCGTGGTGGAAGTAACCGAGCTGTCTGTATAATGACTCATGAGGGCGCTTTGCGTGACCTTTCTACGTTGACCCGATTGACCCAACAACGCGCAGAACTTTCTACACATGCATGCATTAAATGCGCCCGGCCCGCCCCCATACCCACCGCGCGGTGAAACAATGCAAAGCGCATGCATGGTGTCCCTGTGTAGCACGACCTTGGGCTCGGGCCGGATGTACGCTTTCCTGAGCCGCTTTTACCGACTCGCACTGTCCACACTGGACTTATCGTCTCGGGAAAAGTTATCTGGTTAGTTTTCCTGGGCAGCAGTTGGCCAGTAGAAGTAACCGCTGGACTCAGGAAAAGTAACTGAGAGGAAAATGTCCCAGGCTGTCCGCACTGGACTTAAAATGGCAAAAGTACCCATCGTCTCGGTAAGTTTTACCCAAAAAAGTCCAGTGCGAACAGTGTTGTCTATGCTCGACCATGCTGAGCTTGAGTTTCCTGGTGAAGTGCGGGGCGTACATTTTGCCAAACTAAGAGACGTCATCAATGACAAATGCCGCCATGCTTAGCATATCAACATGAACGATACCACTTTATAATAATACAGGGCATGAAAATAAACAGGACTGAGAAATAACCCGGGACGTGAAAATAATGAGGGTCAGGAAAATAAACGAGACTGAGAAATAACTCGGGACGGGAAAAAAATTACGGGGCTGGAAAATAAACAGGACTGAGACATCATAATAATAATATTAATATACATCGTATTTGTGAATTAAATCAGTTTGAATTTCTTGTTGCAATTGAATGTTGTTTGCTACCGTTAGTTTTGTTTTGCGTAAATTTCATTTGGGAACGGTACTGAAAAATAACTCGGGAAGGGGAAATAATACGGGGCATCAAAATAAACAGGACTGAGAAATAACCCGGGACGGGGAAATATTACTGGCAGGAAAATAAACAGGACTGAGAAATAACCCGGGGCGGGGAAATATTACTGGCAGGAAAATAAACGGGACTGAGAAATAACTAGGGACGGGAACAAATTACGGGGCAGGAAAAAAAACAGGACTGAGAAATAACCCGGGACGGGGAAATATTACTGGCAGGAAAATAAACAGGACTGAGAAATAACCCGGGACGGGGAAATATTACTGGCAGGAAAATAAACGGGACTGAGAAATAACTCGGGACGGGAACAAATTACGGGGCAGGAAAATAAACAGGACTGAGAAATAACCCGGGACGGGGAAATATTACTGGCAGGAAAATAAACGGGACTGAGAAATAACTCGGGACGGGAACAAATTACGGGGCAGGAAAATAAACAGGACTGAGAAATAACCCGGGACGGGAAAATAATGCGGGACGGGAAATAAACAGGATTGAGAAATAACCCGGGACGGGGAAATATTACGGGGCAGGGGAAAAAAATCTGGACTGAGAAATAACCCGAGACGTGAACACTTTAACCATAAATATTTCAGTTCCGTCAAATATCTGAACAAAACTAGGAGAATCATGTGCTGAATTGGCACATAGTTTGGGGGAATATAAACTCATGATTAATAAAAAAGATTCACATTTTGTAAATATCCCCGATCTAATACTATATGGACGGCTGGGTCCACTGCTGACTTTTCTTTCAAAAGTTTTTGCATTTCCTTCATCCATGGTGGCACATCGTCGCTGAAGTATCGTTTTAAACGATCATGATGTAAAACTTTGGATTTCCCTCTCTGTTTTAAACGGAGTACAAAGAGTAAATCGCTTAGTGTTCGTTCAATGATGCAAGGTCCTATCCATTTAACCTTTTTCAGTTTTGGGGAAAGACCCGGCGTCTTGGTGCTGTCCATAAAATACACAAGATCACCAACTGCGTAGTTGTGATGTGAAATTCTTGTGTCGTGGTCTCTCTTTCTGTCGTTGACTGGCTTGACCAAGGTGTTCACGGACTATATGATGGACCTTGGTCATCCTCTCTTTGAGTGCAATGACATACTCACGCTCATTTGGGGGATGGACTTCATCTTGGGGTGGGCCACCAAACATTAAGTCGATGGGCGCGTGAGTCTCACGACCAAGCATAAGCATATTCGGGGAGTAACCAGTCGTCTCGTGCTGGCAACTTCTATATGCTGATGTTAGAAGAGGGAGATGGATGTCCCAGTTTCTTTGGTTATCATCAACGTAAGCTGAAATCATGTTCACAAGGACTTGGTTAAATTTTTCAGCTTGGCCGTTGGCCGATGGATGATAGGGTGATGTTCGTGTTTTGTTTATCTCTAACAGCTTACAAACAGAACGGAACAAATTAGATTCATAGTTTCTGCCTTGGTCTGAGTGTAGATCAAGGGGGGCACCAAATCTTGAGATAAATTCATAGACTATTTTGTGGGCAACTGTCTCTGCTGTCTGGTCAGGGATGACATAGGCTTCCATCCATTTCGAGAACTGGTCACCAACGAGCAAGATGTATCGATTACCCTGCTCACTGATTGGTAAGGGGCCAAGGATATCAGTTACCAGTCTATCCATGGGTGCGCCAACTCTATAGTCTTGAAGGGGGGCTCGTGGTGTTTTGTGGGGCCGCTTCCGGGCTCCACACTTTGCACATTTTCTTATCCAATTCCAGACTGATTCTTTCAGCCGGTACCAGTAGAATTTGCGTTTTGTCTTGTGTGAACAGTTTTCTTTACACCGAGATGGGCGGATGTCACAGCATCATGCGTTGCTCGCAAGATGGTGTCTTGCAGCTCTTTTGGTACCACAAGCTGCAAGTATGATTGAGTTTTGTCCGTAGTTACCCATCTCTTGTAAAGGACACCGTTTCGGACAATAAGTTGTTGCCATAAAAACCAGAGTTTTCGGGTTGCTGGACTTTGACTGGCGGCTAGGTCTCTTCCTGGCCGCTGGAGGGATTTATCTAACCAATCCAATATTACGCCAATATCTGGATCAGTTCTCTGCATTTTGGCGATTTCCTCAGAGGAGTAACCGTTCACCCAAGGTGTGTCTTGTTGCTGACCAGCATTTGAACCGGCGTCGTCGTGCATGGAGATTACATGTACGTTGAACAAGTCACTATCGTGGATTTTGGTCTTTGGAGTGAAGTGGGATAGTTCTGTAAGTTGCGGTTCGGTACTAAAACCGACTAAGGCGCCCTTGTCGGGGGCGCAGGGCGTGTTACAGTTCATGTCACTTCTCTCTGGTTCATCATGTTTATCACCGTTAACATTGCTAGTTTCGGAGGAGTTTTCTGCTGACTTTGACATCACATCTTGTTGCAATATCCCTGGCGAGGCGTTGGACAATACGGCTTGTCCGGGAGTTTCTCTAGCTGTGTTTACAAAACGGCCGACGGGAGTCGATACCCACATGTCGTTGATAACTGTACTGCACGAGCGCCAAATACAGTTGCCGAGTTTGCAAATAACACCAAAGAGGAGTGTTACCACTGTTGCCATCAGTATGAGAACTGTCGCGAAGGGGATAGGCTGAACTTTTTCTAGTCCATCAGATGAAAGTTCGGGACCTGGGACGTAACAAGTCAAAACATCCTGGGAGTCTTCACTGCATGAAGATTTGACAATATCGGGAGTGTTCTGAGGGGATTCTACCTTGTCTGCAGAGGTAGCATGAATTCGTCTGGTCGATAGGGGGATTACGTCGTCGACTTTGTTGAAATCGGACCACAGTTCACTCTTAGTGACACACTTGTCACAACCACCACAAGGTACTAGTTCAGTGAGGATGGTTCTACGTACGTCGTAGCACGGGCACTCGTCAGGATCACATGCACGGCACCCTATAAGAGGGCATCTGCATTGCCATGTTTCTTTCCTGCACGGTGTTCAATCTTAAAGTCAAACTGGGCCATAATCTCTAGCCATCGAGCCATTTGATCAACTGGATCTTTGAATGTCATCCATCTCAAAGCACTGTGGTCTGTGCGAATCAGGAACTGCTTGCCAAGCAAGTAGTGCCTAAAATATTGTACAAACGTAACAATAGCGAGTAGTTCACGTCTCGTCGTACAGTATCGCCGTTGAGGTTTGGTCATCGACCGGCTAGCATACGCTATCGGTCGCTCTTCTTCTTTCTGTGTTCGTTCGCACCACTGAATTTGTGACAGGGTGGCACCGATACCGGTATATGATGCATCAGTATCGATAATGAAAAGTCCGTCGTTGTCGGGGTACGACATAAGTTCATCACCTGTCAGTGCGGCTTTCAATGTTTCGAACGCGGTTTGACAGTCAGGGGTCCACTTAAATATCTGTCCGGCCTCTAACAGACGATTTAAGGGACTGGCTATCGTCGAGAACTTCGCTATAAATCGACGATAGTAAGAACAGAGTCCAAGAAACGAGCGTACATCAGTGATATTCTGAGGTATCGGCCAGTCTTGAACTGCAGCAACCTTGCTGGGATCTGGTTTAACACCATCCTGGGTTATGGTGTGACCCAGAAAAAGAACTTCATCACGGAAGAGCTCACACTTGCTCGGTTTTAGTTTCAACCCGGCGTTTCCGAGCCGTTTCAAAACTTCTTCAAGACGCTGTATGTGCTCTTGAAATGTTGAGGATATGATGATGACGTCATCAAGATATATCAGCAAGGTTTTCCACTGTAACCCTTTAAGCACATGTTCCATGTGTAGTGCCCCTCCCAGAGACCTCTCAAAAGGAGTTAGTAAATACCACCCCCCTAAAAAAATACAAGTTCCCATTTCCAAGGTCCAAGAGTGTACATGTGGCAATCCTCCAAGAATGTCCATGTGGCACTCCTGGTAGCCCACACAGCTGATTGGTTTGGGTGTGAACCAGTTGCCATGGTCACTTCCTTCTGATTGGTTAAGGCACCCAGTAGGAAATGCAACCTTATCCCAGTAGGTTTCATTGCTGTCATTCTTATGTGAGCAGTGAAACAATAAACATCGTTTCCACATCCTCCAGTCATCAAATACTGATGTGTTCTCCTTTTTGCTCCTTTTATCAGGTATGTTCATTTCATTATCTCACATTTCAGACTCCATTGTATTTGATTTGCATTGTTTTATTAGGATTATTATTATATTTGATTGTATTTAAAAGAGACAAGTGTTTCTTTCTACTTTAAATTCATGCTTTCACATTTAGCTTGAAATCAGAAAGCTGAGCAAGTTAACATTGTAGAATTTTTATTTTGTTTCTTTGAAACTTCTCAGTCTTTGTTTCACTTGAAACAGGAGAAGTGAAGACTTTAAATACAGTTTACAGATTTAGTTTTTAGAAGGAAATGTTAGGTTTTTCTATGAGTTTGTGAACTGTTTAGAAAACTAATTTTGTTCAAGAAAGAAGTTTGGAAATAGGTTTTATTCTAGAAGATGCAGAGAGATTATGTTGTGAGTAGTTACTCAAACATTTAATTCATCTGATCGTAGAATACGCAAGAAGGTATAAATTAGTAACTTTTCCACTCATTCTGAACTATGGGTAATGTGAATTAATTGTTCCCCATAGCCACTGCACTTAAGCTAAATTCTTATAAAACTTGGTACAGTTTGACCATTTTATAATGAGATGCGGACAAGTGGTTATGGATACCTATACTTTAGTACATGGCACGGGAAAGGTCCTGCTGTGGATTAGTGATGACTTGGCCAGAGAGTGGTCATGAGATAAACAATGACTTAATCCTCTAGATTAGACTTGTACTAGCCAAGTGAATGTTTACTCATTGCAGAATTTGGTTTGGTCATTTAAGTCAGTTAAACCATGGAGGTAGAAATTAAGTTGATTTGATTATTTAGTGATATTATTGATTAATGCCTTTTTAAATTTAATTGTAAAGTTGATTGATTTAAGTTGAGTTTTATTGTTAATTGTGTTAATGCAATCAATGAGTGATTGCATCATTGTAAGTCATTCTTATGTGAGCAGTGAAACAATAAACATCGTTTCCACATCCTCCAGTCATCAAATACTGATGTGTTCTCCTTTTTGCTCCTTTTATCAGAATTAACCCACCCCTCCGGGGCTGGACCTACACATGCAACGCTCGAACGTGCTCGAACGTCCAAATGGCATAGTGATGTATTCGTATAGGCCACTACGGGTCACGAACGCGGTTTTAGGACGGTCTTCCTCTTTCATCTTAATCTGCCAGTAGCCTGACTGCAGATCAAGGGTGCTGAAAATCTTGGCTCCACTGAGGCAATCTAGACAGTCATCAATCCGTGGTAACGGGTATGCGTCACGGCGCGTTACGTTATTTAACTTTCGGTAGTCGACACATGGGCGTGTCGTGCCATCTTT
Source organism: Zoroaster sp. YZ-2022 (assembly GCA_029582265.1). Taxonomy (NCBI): domain Eukaryota; kingdom Metazoa; phylum Echinodermata; class Asteroidea; order Forcipulatida; family Zoroasteridae; genus Zoroaster; species Zoroaster sp. YZ-2022. Next base: position 37,972,399 of record CM055824.1, on the reverse strand, counting down.
CTTTCGCACAAAAACCATTGGTGAAGCCCAGGGGGGTGTTGATTCTTGTATTACCCCTGCCTTCAGTTGGCTTTCCAGTATTTTCTCTTCCTCGCCCTGAAATGCTTTTGGGGGACGTCTGGGCGGCTGACGTATGGGGCGAGTGTCACCAGTGTCAATAGCGTGCTCTACTATTGCTGTTCGGCCCAAGTCCTCAGCGGACTTTGAGAAAGTGTTCACATGCCTTGTCAAAAGTTCCGCCAATGATTTTTGTTGAGGAGAGGAGAGATTTTTACAACTCCTCTCATAGAGTTTTTCGAGGTTCTCGGACCATTTTTCGGGGGCATCACGGGGGTTTGGGGCGTTGGGTGCGACTGAGGATGAAGATTTGCACGCATGCACTCTGCATACGCGCATCGCTCGATAGAGATGATCTGTTTCGCGGTTCTCTTGTTCGTCTATGAGTTCAACTGCATCAATCTCGTGCAGGTGTCCAATGACTGTACCTGCCCGGAGTTCAATGTTCTCTGGTGATGTGTTCATGATCCGGACAGATATACCGATATCTTGCCGTCTGGGGTCAACTAGGGAGCTGCCGACCACGAGATTTTGATCAATGTTCTTATTTACTGCTGCTTCTACCACAGCAAAGTTCGAGCTGAGTTTATGAGTATCGGCTACGCCTTCTGCAATCCATTCACTGCAGGCTGGTACGGTGGTGTTTTCTTTCAATGAAATTGTCATTACACATGGAGGTGAACCCTTGACCGTCCACTGAACCCAAGTGCCAGCAATACGTATGCCGCGCCGTGCCTCAAGTATGCAGTCAAAGAAATACAAAAAGTCATAGCCGAGGATTCCTTTATCCTTAATGGGGGCAACAAACGCATCCCACTGGAATTGTTGTTCGCCAATACTAATGTCCATGGTGGCAATACCATCGACTTCAATAAGTTCATTGTTCGCAGTTTCTAGTTTTACACATTCATGTGGGGACTTAAGTTGAGGGCGTTTTTCGGCGGGTATCATGCTGAAAAGCGCTGAGGAAATAATAGTCACTGCCGCCCCTGTGTCTACTAAAAGTTCGGTATTTAAACCGTAAGTTTGTACTTGTAAAAATGCAGACATGCCTGTAAATGGCTGCCTGCCCATTCGGATAATGTATTGTTCACACGAGGGTTGGACCGATGCCAGGCCGGACGGCACGGTCCCTTCTAGTTTTCCGTCTGTGGGGGTTGGGTAGCGGTCGGCTCTTTCTTCGCCGCGTGTTGGGGGCAACTGTTGGCAAAGTGGCCGAGTTCGCCACAGTTATAGCAGGTCACATTGGTCGTCTTTGACTGTGCACCATTCTTACTTTTGGACTCAGGGGCCTTGTTTCTGCCGGTTGAACGATTGTCTTTAATTAATCGAACTATTCCGGTTAGTCGGCGATCGATATTCTCTGTGAACTGAGACATTTGTTTTTGAGTAACATAGTCGGTCTCTGTTACTGGGGCTTTGGAGGATGGGGCTTGGTTTGCGGCTTGGACGACATGGACACGGAGGGAATTTTTAGCCGTGTTTACGCTTTCCCGCAAACTCATGAAATTTTCCACCGCCGTCCTTGCCTCCTCTAATGTCTTTGGGTTTGTCATTCCAATGGACACTACAGTTTGTTGGTCAGGTAGCCCCTTGAAAAAGTGACGGAGGGCGATACTTTCTCGTGTGCCATCATCTGCTGTGGGATACCCTCGCATCACTAGGCGGCGTATGTCCGCAACATACTCGGTCAAGCTATCTTTGGGCAGAAGTTTCTTGCTTTCGAGCATAGCAAGCCAAGTGTTCTGGGGGAGGCGTTCGGCAAACCGGCTTTCCAGAGCGGCGACTAGTTTGTCGAAGTCCTCAATGGTGGATGGATCAAGTTGTTGGAAGACAAATTCAGCAGCTTTCCCTTTAAGGCTGCTGACGAGGCGAAACTTCTTTTCCGCTGCAGACCATCCGCAGACCTCTGCTAGGCTCATGAAGGGGCGGATGAATCCTTCCCATGCCATTGTACCGTTGAATTCACCTTGCCCAGGCAAGGAACATCAAACATTTTCTTGGATGTGGGCACGGGTGCTGGTGAAACTGGTTTGTCTAAAAGTTCATTCACGATGTTCTTGACTGGGGAACTTGAAAAATGGGGGTCTCTGGGGGAGTCATCGGTGAGCGCCGGTGATTTGTCGGATTGAGACGAGGGTGTCCCGGGCAGAGAGGGCGCACTCGACTTGGTCAGTGCTGCTGCCCTTTGCTCGGCCTCCACTGCACGTTTCTCTGCTTGCTTTAGCTCTTCTCTGAGGGTCTCCAGCTGGGTTTCGTCACTGCCTATGCAAATGACGTTTCGAGGTCGCCGGCTTCTGCTGAGGCACTTAGCCTACGGGATTTACGAAACTTTTTAGGCATGTTGTTTTTGGGTACACTTTACTGGAAATGGAGACTAGAAGGTCATAGACTATTGTTCATTGATACGTGCAGTGAAGACGGTGGTGCTTATTCTAACAGACTGGCTAACATTGGCATTATGGTCGTGCCGGGGTTTAAATATAACTATAAGTGTTCATAAAAGTGTTCATAAAAGTTCTCATATCAATAGAGTGTTAAAGTTTGTATCCCACCGCTAGCCGCCAGTGTTGCATTCCCCACTTTCGTGGGTCAACAAATAATAGTCGGACACAAACTTTGTTGTGACAATCTCAATCAATGGGGTTGGTTTATTATTAACATCACTATTTAATTAATTAACAATGGCACTAGTAACATGTATGACAGGAGTGGTAGCGTATAGGTACATGTCAATAGTTAAACTTATATACACTTGTGCTAAGTTCCGAATAGGGTGTACGAATACCAACTATTGGGAACAGTCAGTGGGGACCATCGTTCGTTCATGCGGCTTGTCACTCGGCATACGGTACGGGCACTGCTATACCGAGAGACGGGCGGCTGGTCGGTCTCTACGACGGGGACCACCGGGGCTTGACTACACTGGGTGTCTGGACGGGGCCAGAGTGTGTACCATACCGCATTAGCTAGGCGAACCAATGGTCATATCGACGCCCTGCACCATTGGTTCAACGAACGAAGCTCTGGACCGTAATAGTTCGGTATATCGCACTGTCATGGATCGGATCGAGTCGCATAGATTTCATTCGGAACCGCACTTCTCGCTGAGATCAGGAAATCTTGGGGATTATATAGAAATCTGGGGCCTAGGAATGAATAAACCATAAGCCTAGTTTAGCGTCTTAGCCAATGAGAAGCTTGGCTTCCGCGTCTAAGGGTAGAAACGTGTGCAAAATCGGGGTATACAACAGGTCCTTGTTCCATATAAAGAAAGGTATTTGACGAAAGTGAAGTGATCGACAACTTAGAAAGGTGGGCGTGTTCAAGGGGAAAATGCTTACTGCATGTTAATCTATTTGCTTGGATGCTAAGCTATTACTGCATGAGGGGAACAGCGGCTGTGCTTGGGGTTAGAGCACTACACGCGGGCCACGGCTAATAACTGAGCGGGTCAGTCACGGTGACTGTTTGGCCGTGATTCACCCACGAACTGTGTTCGGTGTGAAGGGGTGGACTCCGAGGAAAGTATTCGGAAAATAGACTAAGTCCAAAGGACGGCTCCAAGCCACGTGGCGGGAGGGTGTGGCACGCACGCAAGGCTCTCGCTGGTGTTGCATTATGCATTGCGTTAGCGCTGGATATGCATGAGCAAAAGTAGCGTCCTTGTATGGATTGCATATTCATAGTGACAATCGAGGGTCCGGGGAAACAACCCTGGGACTTAGACTGCTTGAAATTGCATCGTCAGCAAAATATTGGAAGTGGAAGAAGTGAACTATAAGGGGTGCTAATATTTATCAAAATCAAAGGGTAAGATTCGTAACAGTATGTATTAAACTTTCATAGCAGACACGTATTCCTCAAACCTTGAGTCTGTGTCATTTTATGGTGACACAAGTCAAAGTTACACTGAAAAATTGGAACTTGGTCAGACTTACTGACCTGTGAATGTCTACCCACTAAGAAAGTTTTTTGTAGTAAAATATATTTCTTTTCTGTAAGGATAATGTATTATTTTTGTTGATGCATAACTCCAGCCTATATGAAAGCTTCAGCAATAGTGAAAATACATTCAGGTTGTTTATTATGTGAAATGTTTGTCTCATGAACTTTAAAAAATCATTTTGAAAAAATAGTTATACTGAAATTATAGACAAAAAGGCTTCAAAAGAAACATTTGATGAATGGTGTATTCCATAACATAAATGTGTTCCTGCCTATAGTTAATACAGTTAGTTGTGTAACAAATTTGATTATCTCAAAATGCAACTTGTGGGACATAATTATTTGGGACAGTGTTGTACATGTACACAACATTCCTTTAAATTAACATTAGGCCTAAAATAAAATCATCTGTTTGTGTCCTTTTTGCTTTTAATTATCTGTCATCTAGCCCCCCCCCCCTATAATTACATTATTGTGTGACCATGAATTTAGGGTATGGTTCTGCTTTAAAATAGTTTGTTGTGAAAAGAGGCATCAGTATATAAAACATACAAATGTTGCAGACTGAAAATTTATTTTGGACCAACTCTTGCTCTAGTACCTTTGATTTGCCGACTGAGAACAATTATTGGGGTGTCACACCCCATACCCCCTGCCCCCGCTCGCTACGGCCCTGGGCGGTGGGGACGAGTGAACCCTGTAGGCCTGCGCAATTTTTTTTCTGAACAATTTATATTATTTTATAAATACAATTTTACAAAGGTTCTTCTGTACTTAATTCACCGCCAAATTGAGAGTGGCATGGTAGTCTTGTGGTTTAGAATGCTCACCTTCCATGTAGGTAGTTGGGATCGAGACTAGGTTTAGATTGTAAATATTTGTAACAGGATTAGCAACATTTTTGTTAACTACAACACTAATTCAGAAACAAAACCTTTCTGTAAAACAATAATGTATGGGCTGTGGAGGACTTTTTAAAGGAATATAAATCCCAAAATTCATGTTTAGTACCGTATGCATGCTAGCTGCCAACCAGTCTGGTTGCCGCTTTTGTATAATTGGTTTTTCTAGTAAATATATGGATTTACATTTATTTTAGTCGTATATATTAATTAGTCGAAATTTAGTCACATACGGCTCTTCATACGAGAAAAACTGCAATGGTGAACACTTCTAGTGCGACGCGACAACGACGCGACTACACTTCTAGTGCGACGCGACACACTTCTAGTGCGACGCGACTACACTTCTAGTGCGACGCGACACACTTCTAGTGCGACGCGACTACACTTCTAGTGCGACGCGACTACACTTCTAGTGCGACGCGACACACTTTTAGTGCGACGCGACTACACTCCTAGTGCGACACGACACACTTCTAGTGCGACGCGACACACTTCTAGTGCGACGCGACTACACTTCTAGTGCGACGCGACTACACTTCTAATGCGACGCGACAACACTTCTAGTGCGACGCGTGAATCCTAATGCGACGCTTACACACTCTTCTTGCAATGTGCATGTGTTCTTTTTAGAACACCATACATACAGACGTGATCTCCTCGTGAACCTATAGATTGGATCCGCATGGTTGCTGAACTGTAAACAACCTTTTCAGAGCCTATGCACGGCCGAAAATGAAATAGAAAAAGAATATAAAAGACGTGTGTGCCTTGATATTCCAAGCCTATGAGCCTGGGGCTGAAAATTAATTAAATGGTACCATTTGTCATGTCATATTTTCTACTTTAATGTTAAGCCATAGACCCCGTGTATACTAGATTATTTGATTAGACTAGATTATTTAAGTAATGCACGTAAAAGAACTAAGAATGCTTATCATGGAAGAGTAGGGGATACCCCAGTTTTTTCTTGTTCGTAGCAAGCATCTACAAGTTTCCTCAGGCTTTCACGCTACAGTTAGTGTGCTTTTGTGGAATCCTTGATTTCATTACCAGAAATGTATAATAAAAAATATTAACATCTCTAAGAGATGAAATCACCATCCTGTGATGTATTATCTCTGGTCTGGACGACGTCATTCGACCCCAAGATGTCGTCTTCCCGGTGATAAATTATCTTGGTAACTCGACAAGCTGGATGGCACCTGCAGAGCTCCGTACTTGGACTGCAGGATGCTTACACTGAGTAAGATTAGATAAGATAAGATAAGATAAGATAAGATAAGATCAACTTTATTAAACCCAATAGGGTAATTGAATGCTCGCATAAATATAAAAATAATAGACAATAAAGCACAAGTACACTCTATAAAAATACATTATATAAAAATACAAAAGTACAAAATATAAGAAAACAAATAAAAGACATATTGCACAGTGACATAAGGTCGAAACAGGTCCAATGAAAGGTACTTTAGAATGCGGATATAAACGTATGATATTAGTAGTTTGCATTGGTCCGTGATAAATACATCTTGATTTTAGTCAAATACGAATCTTTGTATTCTCCTTATAACGTGTTATTTCAGTCAATAATATTATATCATGAAATAATTATTGTATCGTCTCTTTAGGTTGGTATGGTTATACCCATACCATTATTTAGCAGATCCACACTGTAAAAATGGTGTTTAGAATTCAAACACTTTTCTAAACACTTAGCTTGTACTCACTTTTTTCACATATATTTAGCCTAAAACATGTTTAGATTGTGCTTTTCCGTGATGTGTGTTTGAATGCTAAATATCATATGAACAGGCGTCAAAAGCTAAGCACGTTTAGAAATTATGAACAGAGGATGGCCGTTTAATATTTTAAATACGATATGGTCGGTTTTCCTTATTTAATAAAAACAATTTATCCATGCAAATCTAACTCTTGGATTTTTAGAATTTATTAATGGGTGCCAAGAGCACGTTCAAAAAGTGGGGGGGGGGGATGAAACTTGAAAACTTTAAGAATGACTAATTTTACTAACTCGGATGTTTCATTGCAAAAAGTTATATTACATCCTAAGTACCATAATGATTTACGTATTTTTATGTTTTGCCTCCCTAGCTCATTATTTGGGCCTAACCACATAGCCTTATAATGGACCTAAAACCAAATGCAACAAAACCACAATTTGGATCCTCAACAGTGGGGGTCTGCTGGGAATCGGACTGACTGCTCTCTGTAATGCACGACGGGTCACGTTCAAGTTGGGACTTCCCATAACAGTTCCCGTCGCTTTGCATTGAGAATAATACAAACAAACGAATGCCCCCCGAATTAATGTCTCTAGAACCGGGCCTGTTTTGTCTCCCTGAGCTCATTATTTGGGCCTAACCACAGTCTTATAATGGACCTAATAACCAAATGCAACAAAACCACAATTTGGAGCCTCAACAGTGGGGGGTCTACTGGGAATTGGAGTTTTTTTTTGTAGCGACTGACTGCTCTCTGTCATGCATGACAGGTCACTTTCAAGTTGGGATTTCCCATAACAGTTCGCTTTGCATTGAGAACAATCCAAACAAACGGATGTGTTACCCATGGTTGCAAGGGATGACAATGGGTAAATACGTGGGTAAATAATTATGCGATGTTATTGGGTAAGAGTCTAATAATACCTGTCCAGACAGGTATAAGAACCAACCAATCAGTATTGACAGTTTGTCAACCTCGTGCTTTTAAACAGTTTATGTATACCTTGTATATACCCACTGCTCTCTCTCCGACCTTCCGTGATTGAAGTAGGCCTGTACCTACCAAAACCCAAATAGATTTATTCTGCGACTGAACGGAAAACAGCTCAATTAATCTGGAAACAGCTGAGAAGTGTCTAACCATTGGCTGCCCAGACTCTTACATCTCCAGAAAGCCGTATGTACTGTTGGACTTTGTGTAAAAAGAAACAACATCGGCGATGCTTTTCAGGATTCTGGTTGTTATGTCTGTTGTGTTTCTCCTCGCAACTCCTGCGGGTAAGGATGTTTCATTGTCAGTTATTTTCAGTCCATAATTAGCAGTATTATATGAAATACTTTTCAAGACCCTCTCCTCTAAAAAATACTATTCAACCTGTTTTCACTGTGGCTAGATCAGCATTCTGAACTACATAAAATCAACACTATTTTTCAAAGACATGCTGGAATGGCAACCCCCTCCCCCAGTAGTTCTGTCTGCACTACCTTGAAAATGTTGTCAATGCTGGACGGCCCCTTAGTTAAGACTTCAGAACTTTGTGGCCAGAAATTTGTCAAGGGAAGGGCGGCGACATATGTTTAAAAAAATTATCTCCCGGATAAGGCTGATTAAGGTCACAGAACAATTACCCCTCTCTTTGGGTTAAAACATTGATGTCAAATATTTCGCTGTGGGGGAATATATTTTTGTAAACAGTTGTTTTTAAACAAATAAATAAAAAAGAAAATTTCTCCCTTTGGCTACGCCAGTGCACACAAGTGAAATCCAATCCAGTGGCTGTTATATGCACATCTAGATTTTCAACTCATCAGCCAAAATACCCAAAATACGCGATTTTTCGTGAGGCACTCTCATTAATTGATGACTACTTCTGCCATGTTTTTTTGTAGAATAATTATATGGCATACATAGCCACTAAGAAAATTATTGTTGTATTTTATTTTTTTGACCAAGGCCCGTACGATTTAATTAAGAAAGGTACAAAAGTTAGTAATTTATATGATTACAAAATTACAAACTTGCAAAATTATTATCCGAAAGTTTTATAACTTGAAGTTGGTATAAAAAGGTTAAAAGGAACCATCCGTTGTCTGAACGGCTCTTATGTCAACGAAAACACAAACAAAATGTGCACATTTTACACAAAAAATCATGGCTCGTGTAAATATTTGTCCGTCACTGATCAGACCTAGGCCCTATATATGTTCAACTAGGCCTATTGGTAATTCAAAAACAAATTTCAGTTCAGTTTTACCTGAAGGCTTATTCAGCAATGTTTATTAGTACATAATTATACAAAGCAGCCATTCCATAGTGACTCGCGTGACAAACCCACTCATAAGCCCTGCTCTCTACTGGAATATACCTTGCTTTCAGTGAACTCAAATTTAAAAAATATATAACAAGGGGTCTGTAATTATTGAAAACAGAACAGAACAATGCGAATCTCCTGATGACAGCTCGAGTAGACTAGTCGAAACGTTGAGAACAAACTAACCAACCGGCTCTTCTCGGAGCCATCACTTCTTCCAAGAAGAGATCATTACATGATGTCACCTAAAAGAACACAATTATATTGAAAACATGTTTGAAAAGAAACACTCACCTTACTCAATTCAAAACGTGACTCGCGTGACGGTCATAAATGAAAAATCCTGCGTCACTTTATAATATCACTTATGTTTGTCCAATGAGTGAAAGCCTAACATTTTCGGTAACTTCATCTGAAAGAACAACAGATGCGCTATATGACACCACTCAAATTCTAAAGACAATAATTTCAAGTTTTACAAAATCTAAATGATTGTAATGTGACTCGCGTGACACTGACAGAACAATGTGACTCTTGCGACAAGTGGAAAATACATACTGTTACAGCAGGATATTGGCATAACAAGAACTTGAAATTCAAACCTTTTTATAAATAACTGACACCAAAATAGCCTTTTAAAACAGCAAATCTGGTTCAAATACACTTATTAAGCCTACATTGTTAAGCCTACATTCTTCATAGGCAGTATAATTACAAACACACGTTAGTTTCATTGGTTCACTTATCAGACACAAAACTATTTTACATGTTAATCAACAATTTGTTTTAGACAGAACAAAAAGGTTACCTAGAATATTATGAACCTTGCTCAAATTCTAAAGGGTTCTTTAAAATACGAAGAATGAAAAACATCAAAATATCTGCATTATAGCCAACCAGGCCGTAAGATATATATTTCAACACATTTTGACTTTCTGCAGGATCAGTCAGGTTGCAATTTTGTCAATACTTAAAATACAAATATCGATGATTTTAACTGAATATACTGTCAACGTTGGAAGAAAACCAAAGAGGTGTTTAATTTTGTATGTGTCAAATATAATTGTGACAGTCTTTGACTAGTTCATGCATGTCACTAAACTTCCCAAAGACATCTTGAACATGAATTTCAGTTGAGTATTTTTTTTTTCGAAAGGCAAGAGGTTCATCTGTAAGTTTTCATACAGTGTGTTTGTAAGAATATGCACGTTTTGGAAAATTTGGAATATAATACCACGTTAGTGGATAGTGTGGCATGACTCGCGTGACAACATCATATTTCACCACTCAAGCAACAATGAACAAACCAGTACATTTTCAGAAGGCAAGAAGCCTCTGTAGCTTTCCATAAAATACATTGCATTTGCATGCAAGAATGTATCATAAGATTGCTGAATTTGAACCTAATAAGGCCCCCCAAAAAATTCTGGTTTCTGGTCTCCACGCGCGTCGACTCATACCCGTGCGTGGGAATTTTTAGGTTATTTTTTTGGCTATATGAAACGATGTCCAATTTCACTCAAAATTCTGCCGCATAGGGTTATCAACGTTTGCCCGATTTGTGCGTCCTCTCTTAGCCATCAAACTTTGAATATGGAAAATTTATGATCATTATATAAAGCTTGATTTAACCTCTTTAATAATGATGTAATCTTGATTACTTTGTGTTAATTAAACCATTTGAACAATAATTGTTATTGTTACAAATGACGAGTGTAACTTTCTTTAAGTTCTTTGCTGCATCTAGAAATATCGGGAGTGCTCGCAAATCGCAAATTATACCGCTGTGGGAATAACACTGGCCGTAACACTTTTACTAAATTTTCAGTGTGAGATGAACATTTTCAGCATCACGTTATAGTAGAAATTCCTAGAAGATTATGCTTTAGATTTAAGTGGCTTACACCTTAAAGTGGCTTACGCCTTCCAACGGCAGTCCTGTCTTTTCTGGCCAGCAATTTTGATGCACTCAGAGGCTGTCTTCTCTTAAACTGCTAACATTTTAATGAATGACTACCTTGACAGTGGCGCACCCAGGCAGTGGCGCACCCAGGTTCAATTCTTTTTTGAAATCTGACATCAGGGAGAGACATGGCGGCCCCCAAACCATACCCGCTGGTGCGGCTGTAGCCATGTCCCTAATCGTGCTCATCAGTGAACCTACGGCACATGTTAAATGTTTCCTGGTGGTTTCTAGTCATAAAAAGAAGACATTACGGCATGATTCGAACTCGTAGGGTTTTACCTTCCATATAATTTCAAGTGGGAACTTATATGCCTATACATATAGTTTTTGATTTGATTAATTGATTGCCCATTGCTCCTCTTGATGTAAAGAACTTGAGTTTGTTTCGTCTGTCAGATTTCTATATTTAAATACTTTCATTGCGGACGTAATTCTGCGGACGTAATTCTTCAAAGATGATGCATGTTTGTAATTGCATTGTAGGTACATGTATCTCAGTACATATTTTTCCCCTATGCTATCATTGTATATTGTTTGTATTCATGTTTTTTCTTTGTTTCCGCGCCTTGAGCGCCCAGCAGGGTGGATTATATGCGCGCTACAAATCTTTATTATTATAATATTATTATTATTATTATTATTAAAGTTTGTGATCATTCCCGGGCGGAGCTAAATTTTCTCAAACACGAATTTGGCGGAAAACCAAATCCCAATATTATCCAGTCAGTGTTTGGTAACAGAGTGTCATAATCTTTGTAAATTAAAACACGATCCTGTACCATTGTGTACAAAATGTGGAAAGGAGTTGATTATAATGCGGGAGTTTTTAAATTCTAAAAACCATTTACGAGTAACCTCAAAGACAGTCAACGAGCTCAACAAGAGAAATGGAGAACAGAAACAGAAATTAAAATTAAGTAAAGCTGCTCCCTGATCAGGGTGCACCATGGCGGGGAATGCTTGTTATATATACTGGTGGCCCTTCAAGCTTACATACACATGCACACGCAACACCGTAAAAATATAATAGTGAGTGGAATAAATGGAAAACTTTTGGAGGGGAGCTTGAGTCTGAGCCCCCATACCTTGTACCACTGCCCTACTCCCTGTCGACTTTGGATCAGATTTTACTCTCTTTCCCGGCATTTTCTTTTCTTACTTCAGCAGGCCCGAGCCCCCCTCCCCCTTGGGTGCGCCACTGTAGCTTGGTGACTTGAATCGGCGATAACATTGTGATTTCCAAACAAACGGTGGAATTAATAAAACTGTCCAGTTCTCAAAATTCTAATAACAATACAATACAATACAATACAACGAAGGCATTTACGTAGCACGCTTACACAAACGGTATCACAGCGCTTTGTGAGATGCAAGTACAATTTAAAAATACACAGTGCCTAAAATAAATGAGTCTTGAGAGATGTTTTAAATTGACTCAATGAAGAAGCGTGACGGATACCAGATGGTAGTTCATTCCAAATGCTGGGTGCAGTAGTATAGAAACCCTTGTTAGCCGCAGTTAAATATGTAGTTGGCTTTTTGAAGATCCGGGAATCAGAATTTGAACGGAGTCCACTGTGGTTAGGTTGGTATGGTATAATAAGCTCACAGAGATAGGGTGGCGCAGAATCAGTAACACAAGAGTGTCTTCGTGGACTTCTAACTGTATTATATACAACTTAACTTGAAGTTAAAACTCCTGAACGACTCGCAAATAAAACTCACGGTTGGAAGGAAAATCTTCAACTATTTGACGCGCGGCGACACGTTATCTTATAATGTCGCGGAAGAACCACACACACCTTACCCACCCACTACTCATTCCTTTCTATTCTAATCCCTTCTAATCATACCGCTATACCAAATGTGTCCCATGTTTATACGAAAATCATCCTTCTAACAAATTCTAACGTCTTCACGTAAGTTTAATTTACTGAAAGAAAGTCCTAGAAACTTAAAGGGACTGTCGCTTTAAAGGTTTGTTCATAAAGGATCATGAGGAAACACCATTATTTTGAACAAAAATACTAAATTCGTTTCATATCTAAAAAAAACACTATTTTGTGACTCTCGTGACAGTAAAAACTATAGTAAACATTTTTTCTATTTATTTCAAAAATTGAGAGTCAAAAACAAATTTGTCAAATTGGATAATCCTCACTGTAGGCCAACGTGTACTTGATAATCACATTATTAGCACTTAGTCGTCTGTGAGAAAACCATTATAATTAAGACCTGTGAGGCAATTTGTAAAAAGTTTTGTGTAGAATTGGAAGCACATATTATTGTCAGATAAAGACGACAGTGGATTGGGAAATTTCAGGGAATTTCCCTAATTAATACCTTCAGAAAACTTTATTCTTTAGCCACGTCACTTCTTTGTTGAGCCCAGACGTGATCTCCTCGTGAACCTATAGATTGGTTGCTGAACGGTAAACAACCTTTTCACAGCCTATGCATGGACGAACATGAAATAGAAAAAGAATATAAAAGATGTGTGTACCTTGGTTTTAATAGCCTGAGGCTAACATTGAACGGTAGTATTTGGAGGGACTAAATCTATTAGAAGGTGCCATAGGTCCCGCATACTAGACTGTTATATTAGACTAGATTATTTAAGTAATGCACGTAAAAGAACCAAGAATACTTATCATGGAAGAGTAGGAGTATCCCAGTTTTTTCCAGCACCTACAGGTTTCTTCAGTCTTTCAAGCTACAGTTTAATAGTGTGCTTTTGTGGAATCCTTGATTGCATTACCAGAAATGCACAATAAAAATATTAACATCTCTAAAAGATGAAATCACTATCCTGTGATGTATTATCTCTGGTCTGGATGACGTCATTCGACCCCGAGATGCCGTCTGATCTTCGCGATAATAAATATCTGACTCGACAAGCCGGATGGCACATCCAGAGCTCCGTACTTGCAGTAGTGCGGGATGCTCTGATATACAACTTCCGTTTTCGCTACTTTAGAATGCAGATATAAACGTATGTTAATGGTAGTTTGCTTTGGTCCTTGATAATGGTCTTGATTTTTAGGCAAATAAGAATCTTTGTATTCTCCTAATAGCGTGTTATTTTAGTCAATTATTTTTATATCATGAGCAATTGTATCGTCTCTTTAGGGTGGTATGGTTACCGGTATACCTACATCATTATTTAGCAATTACACATGCAGCTTTAGAGACCTGATCAGGCTGGTCACGTCAATTAAGTGTCGCCAGTGAGATTGGGCCAGCTTAGATGATACACTGGTTAAAAACATGTGGTCGAGTTTCTTTATTTTGCACATCAGCATAACCAGCCTCCCTCTAGCTCATTATTTGGGCCTAAACACATGGCCTTATGTGGTTTTAAAACCAAATGTAACAAAACTTTAAGTTCGTTCCTCAATATTCTACTGTGAGTTTTTGTTTCGGTCACGTTTGACTGTAATGCATGACGGGTCACGTTCAAGTTGGGACTTTCCATAACAGTTCCCGTCGCTTTGCATTGGGTGAGAACAATCCAAACAAACGAATGCGTTACCCATGGTTGCAAGGGATGACAATGCATTGGGTGGGTAAAGACGTGGGTAAATACTTGGATAACAGTCAGCGCGCAGCCTGTTGAAAAGCCGTTCCGTTTATTTTCTTCGTATGCATGGTATTTTGGTTCTACATACGTAATGAGCTAATTATAGACATCCCATTTTTAAAAAATATTTAAAATATGAAGATGCATTTATAAAACCAATAAAAGTGAATGACAATAGAAATAACGGACTCGAACCCGCGACCTCTCGATTACCGTACGAGCACTCTACCAACGGAGCTAATATATATTATATATATGCTCGCGAACCGTATATATATATATATATATATATATATATATATATATATATATATATATATATATATATATATATATATATATATATATATATATATATATATATATATATATATATATATATATATATATATATATATATATATATATATATATATATATATATACTTCCAATACTGAGGGGAGCTAATATCGATTGTCCACCTGAAATAAACCATGTTATATTTGTTTTACTATACCTCATACATATTCAGTTGCCATCACAATAATAAGGAGCTCGGGAAAACGCGAATTGACATTTACGTGTGCCGCCATCTTTTCATGTGTATGTAGCTGGGCGATGTTCGCGCGTGCGTACTACACCCGTCCGACTGTTAAGAGTAGACTAGTCGAAACGTTGAGAACAAACCAACCAACCCGGCTCTTCTCAGCAGAGCCATCGCTTCTTCCAAGAAGAGATCATTACATAGAGTCACCCGAAAGAACTCAATTTTATTGAAAACACTGGTTTGAAAAGAAACACTAACCTCACTCAATTTTATCAATTAAGAAAATGTGACTCGCGTGACGGTCATAAATGAAAAATCCTGAGTCACTGTATAATATCACTGATGTTTGTTCATTGAGTGAAATCCTAACATTTTCGGTAACTTCATCTGAAAGAACAACAGATGCGCTATTTGACACCACTCAAATTCTAAAGAACATAATTTCAAGTTTTACCAAATCTAAATGCAATGTGACTCGCGTGACACTGACAGAACAATGTGACTCTCGCGACAAGTGGAAAATACATACTGTTACAGCAGGATATTGGCATAACAAGAACTTGAAATTCAAACCTTTTTATAAATAACTGACACCAAAGCAGCCTTTTAAAACGGCAAATCTGGTTCAAATACACTTATTAAGCCTACATTGTTAAGCCTACATTCTTCATAGGCAGTATAATTACAAACACACGTTAGTTTCATTGGTTCACTTACTGTGACAAAAACTATTTTACATGTTAACTGGCCAATTTGTTTTAGACAGAACAAAAAGGTTACCTGGAATATTATGAACCTTGCTCAAATTCTAAAGGGTTCTTTAAAATACGAAGAATGAAAAACATCAAAATATCTGCATTATAGCCAACCAGGCCGTAAGATATATATTTCAATACATTTTGACTTTCTGCAGGATCAGTCAGGTTGTAATTTTGTCAATACTTAAAATACAAATATCGATGATTTTAACTGAATATAAGAATATGCACTGTACATATACTGTTAACGTTGGATTAAAACCAAAGAGGTGTTTAATTTTGTCTGTGTCAAATATAATTGTGACAGTCTTTGACTAGTTCATGCATGTCACTAAAATTCCCAAAGACATCTTGAACATGAATTTCAGTTGAGTATTTTTTTTTCGAAAGGTTCATCTGTAAGTTTTCATACAGTGTGTTTGTAAGAATATGCACATTTTGGAAAATTTGGAAAATCATACCACGTTAGTGGTAGTGTGGCATGGCTCGCGTGACAACATCATATTTCACCACTCAAGCAACAATGAACAAACCAGTACATTTTTAGAAGGCAAGAAGCCTCTGTAGCTTTCCATAAAATACATTGCATTTGCATGCAAGAATGTATCATAAGATTGCTGAATTTGAACCTAATAAGGCCCCAAAAATCTCCGGTTTCTGGTCTCCACGCGCGTCGCCTCAGACCCGTGCGTGGGAATTTTTAGTTTTTTTTTTTTTGCTATATGAAACGATGTCCAATTTCACTCAAAATTCTGCCGCGCTGTTTTTTAAACGACTTTTTCACATAGGGTTATCAACGTTTGCCTGATTTGTGCGGCCTCTCTTAGCCATCAAACTTTGAATATGAATAATTTATGATCATTATATAAAGCTTGATTTAACCTCTTTAATAATGATGTAATCTTGATTACTTTGTGTTAATTAAACCATTTGAACAATAATTGTTATTGTTACAAATGACGAGTGTAACTTTCTTTAAGTTCTTTGCTGCATCTAGAAATATCGGGAGTGCTCGCAAATCGCAAATTATACCGCTGTGGGAATAACACTGGCCGTAACACTTTTACTAAATTTTCAGTGTGAGATGAACATTTTCAGCATCACGTTATAGTAGAAATTCCTAGAAGATTATGCTTTAGATTTAAGTGGCTTACACCTTAAAGTTGCTTACGCCTTCCAACGGCAGTCCTGTCTTTTCTGGCCAGCAATTTTGATGCACTCAGAGGCTGTCTTCTCTTAAACTGCTAACATTTTAATGAATGACTACCTTGACAGTGGCGCACCCAGGCAGTGGCGCACCCAGGTTCAATTCTTTTTTGAAATCTGACATCAGGGAGAGACATGGCGGCCCCCAAACCATACCCGCTGGCGCGGCTGTAGCCATGTCCCTAATCGTGCTCGTCAGTGAACCTACGGCACATGTTAAATGTTTCCTGGTGGTTTCTAGTCATAAAAAGAAGACATTACGGCATGATTCGAACTCGTAGGGTTTTACCTTCCATATAATTTCAAGTGGGAACTTGGGCCTATACATATAGTTTTTGATTTGATTAATTGATTGCCCATTGCTCCTCTTGATGTAAAGAACTTGAGTTTGTTTCGTCTGTCAGATTTCTATATTTAAATACTTTCATTGCGGACGTAATTCTGCGGACGTAATTCTTCAAAGATGATGCATATTTGTAATTGCATTGTAGGTACATGTATCTCAGTACATATTTTCCCCCTATGCTATCATTGTATATTGTTTGTATTCATGTTTTTTCTTTGTTTCCGCGCCTTGAGCGCCCAGCAGGGTGGATTATATGCGCGCTACAAATCTGTATTATTATAATATTATTATTATTATTATTATTAAAGTTTGTGATCATTCCCGGGCGGAGCTAAAT
Organism: Zoroaster sp. YZ-2022; assembly: GCA_029582265.1. Taxonomy (NCBI): domain Eukaryota; kingdom Metazoa; phylum Echinodermata; class Asteroidea; order Forcipulatida; family Zoroasteridae; genus Zoroaster; species Zoroaster sp. YZ-2022. Next base: position 37,954,712 of record CM055824.1, on the reverse strand, counting down.
TTTCTCAAACACGAATTTGGCGGAAAACCAAATCCCAATATTATCCAGTCAGTGTTTGGTAACAGAGTGTCATAATCTTTGTAAATTAAAACACGATCCTGTACCCAGGCACGTGCATACATAGGTCCCAAAGGGTGCTTGAGCCCCTGCCCTTTTTGCCTAGTATAAAAAGTGCCCTTTTTAGCCCAAGGTTTTTTTTTGTTTTTTTTTTGAATGAATTATTAAGTTCCTGTTGCGCATAGACTGCCCTGCCTAGTTGAAAGATGTCAGGATAGAATAAAATTAGAATAAATATTAGGTCAGCAGAGATGCCCTTACTATTCCTGTGCACGGGCCTGCATGTGCCCCTCCGCGAAACTAGATTTCACGCATAGCCGCGCGCGCCTATACGTCTTTGATAGGCAGGCACACGCTGTCACTGAAACACGAAATTGACATCCCGCTCCCACTCGAGACCTATGTCTTACAGTTAGCCTACTTCAAAGCAACTACTACACTTACTTCATTAGGTAGGTAAGCTATTTGCCCCAATACATGTTCATTTTCGGTTTTGTGTTATTGGTGCACTTTATGATTGTTTGACTAGGCGGAGCTCCGTTTTCTTGTGCAAGTTGCAACCATCTTGGTGGACTTGGTCCTTGACTATAGGCTCACTCACCACCAGATCAGATTGTAAATGAAAACCAGTCATCAACATAATCTGATCTGATTGTAATGTTAAAAACCATATTATGCGTTTTTATTAATAAATAAACGCCCAAATTTTTTTTAGCTCGCGCGCTACGCGCGCTCGCATGGAATTACACTGCCCTTTTCAGACTCTGAGCCCCTGCCCCTCTACAACCCTGTGCACGTCCCTGCCTGTACCATTGTGTACAAAATGTGGAAAGGAGTTGATTATAATGCGGGAGTTTTTAAATTCTAAAAACCATTTACGAGTAACCTCAAAGACAGTCAACGAGCTCAACAAGAGAAATGGAGAACAGAAACAGAAATTAAAATTAAGTAAAGCTGCTCCCTGATCAGGGTGCACCATGGCGGGGAATGCTTGTTATATATACTGGTGGCCCTTCAAGCTTACATACACATGCACACGCAACACCCGTAAAAATATAATAGTGAGTGGAATAAATGAAAAACTTTTGGAGGGGAGCTTGAGTTTGAGCCCCCATACCTTGTACCACTGCCCTACTCCCTGTCGACTTTGGATCAGATTTTACTCTCTTTCCCGGCATTTTCTTTTCTTACTTCAGCAGGCCCGAGCCCCCCTCCCCCTTGGGTACGCCACTGTAGCTTGGTGACTTGAATCGGCGATAACATTGTGATTTCCAAACAAACGGTGGAATTAATAAAACTGTCCAGTTCTCAAAATTCTAATAACAATACAATACAATACAACGAAGGCATTTACGTAGCACGCTTACACAAACGGTATCACAGCGCTTTGTGAGATGCAAGTACAATTTAAAAATACACAGTGCCTAAAATAAATGAGTCTTGAGAGATGTTTTAAATTGACTCAATGAAGAAGCGTGACGGATACCAGATGGTAGTTCATTCCAAATGCTGGGTGCAGTAGTATAGAAACCCTTGTTAGCCGCAGTTAAATATGTAGTTGGCTTTTTGAAGATCCGGGAATCAGAATTTGAACGGAGTCCACTGTGGTTATGATGCCCTCACACCATAGCGCATGCTGAAACCTATGAGTTGCGTGTAAAAAATATTTTTATACGCACCAACCGCAACCCAAATCAACAATTTTGTCAATTTCTAACCTATTCAACCTATGGGTTGCGTGTGAGTTGCGTGTGGGTTGCGTGTGGGTTGCGTGTGGGTTGCGTGTGGGTTGCGAACTGAACTTATGATCCCCCAATATCTGCGATCACCTGCGTACGAGTTGCGTGCGAGTTGCGTATGAGTTGCGTGCAGAACTTACGAGTTGCGTTTGAGTTGCGTTCAAAACTTACAAGTTGCGTTGGACCTGCGTGCTAGTTGCGTGCTAGTTGCGAATATCGGTCACGTCATAAAAACCTATAAAAGCGGAGCCGATTCAGTATTTTCTTCAGTACTGATTTGGTCATCGAAGAGTCAACATGGGGAAAGCTACCAATAAATCAGATAAAAGTGACCCCAAAAGTGATGTCAAAACTACTGAAACAGCTATTTATACCATTTCTCAACACGCATGTAGTACGCAACTAACACGCAACTCACACGCAACTAATAGGTTGGATACGCAGGGCATAGGTTGGGGATACGCTGGGAATACGCACAATAGGTTGGGGGTACGCTACATACGCAACAGGATTGCAACAGGCACGCAACACATTCGCAGCATGATCGCAACAGGTACGCAACACATTCGCAACATGTACGCTACCAAAACCTGGCCAGATACCTCAAATTTGGACCTGCGATCACCTGCGTTCATAACTTATGAGTTGCGTACCTGTTGCGATCGTGTTGCGATCGTGTTTCGTGCGTAGCGTCCCTGTTGCGTATAAATTGATCGCAGGCATTCGCAGAGAATTATTGAACATGTTCAACATTTCTGAACTTACTCTGCGTGTGTCTGCGATCACCTGCGTGCTTGTTGCGTACTTCAAACCTATAAAACCTATTAGTTGCGTGTGAGTTGCGTTCGGAACTTATGACCACTATTTTTTATTCGCAACCATACGCAACTGGTGATCGCTATGGTGTGAGGGCACCATTAGGTTGGTATGGTATAATAAGCTCACAGAGATAGGGTGGCGCAGAATCAGTAACACAAGAGTGTCTTCGTGGACTTCTAACTGTATTATATACAACTTAACTTAAAGTTAAAACTCCTGAACGACTCGCAAATAAAACTCACGGTTGGAAGGAAAATCTTTAACTATTTGACGCGCGGCGACACGTTATCTTATAATCTCGCGGAAGAACCACACACACCTTACCCACCCACTACTCATTCCTTTCTATTCTAATCCCTTCTAATCATACCGCTATACCAAATGTGTCCCATGTTTATACGAAAATCATCCTTCTAACAAATTCTAACGTCTTCACGTAAGTTTAATTTACTGAAAGAAAGTCCTAGAAACTTAAAGGGACTGTCACTTTAAAGGTTTGTTCATAAAGGATCATGAGGAAACACCATTATTTTGAACAAAAATACTAAATTCGTTTCATATCTAAAAAAACAAAAACTATTTTGTGACTCTCGTGACAGTAAAAACTATAGTAAACATTTTTTCTATTTATTTCAAAAATTGAGAGTCAAAAACAAATTTGTCAAATTGGATAATCCTCACTGTAGGCCTACGTGTACTTGATAATCACATATTAGCACTTAGTCGTCTGTGAGAAAACCATTATAATTAAGACCTGTGGGGCAATTTGTAAAAAGTTTTGTGTAGAATTGGAAGCACATATTATTGTCAGATAAAGACGACAGTGGATTGGGAAATTTCAGGGAATTTCCCTAATTAATACCTTCAGAAAACTTTATTCTTTAGCCAGGTCTTTTCTTTGTTGAGCCCAGACGTGATCTTCTCGTGAACCTATAGATTGGTTGCTGAACGGTAAACAACCTTTTCACAGCCTATGCATGGACGAACATGAAATAGAAAAAGAATATAAAAGATGTGTGTACCTTGGTTTTAAATAGCCTGAGGCTAACAATTAATTGAACGGTACTATTTGGAGGGACTATTTGGAGGTACTATTTATAGTGTCGTGGCCGAGCGGTCTAGCGCACCGAACTCAAGTTCTGGTGTTGCTATCAGCAGGGTGTGGGTTCGAGCCCCGGTCGTGACACTTGTGTCCTTGAGCAAGGTACTTAACCATAATTGCTTCGTCCTTCGGATGGGACGTAAAGCCGTAGGTCCCGTGTGTTGTATAATGCACGTAAAATGGTCCTGGGTACGACTTTATAACTGCATCCAACCTGGAGAGGGATGGGCGCCGCCAGGTTTAATTGCCCAAGACACACCACATGATGATCGTCTGTGGTGCCCCAACGACCCTCCGGGGTTATGGGATAGGTGAAGGTGGTGATTTGGAGGGAATAAATCTATCAGAAGGTGCCATAGGTCCCGTATACTAGACTGTTATATTAAGCCGTGTTCGCACTGGACTTTTTTTGGTAAAACTTACCGAAACGATGGGTACTTTTTCCATTTTAAGTCCAGTGCGGACAGCCTAGGACATTTTCCTCTCAGTTACTTTTCCTGAGTCCAGCGGTTACTTTTACTGGCCAACTGCTGCCCAGAAAAACTTCCCAGGTAACTTTTCCCGAGACGATAAGTCCAGTGCGGACAGTGCGAGTCGGTAAAAGCGGCTCAGGAAAACGAACATCCGGCCCGAGAGCAACGTCGTGCTACACAGGGACACCACGCATGCGCTTTGCATTGTTTCACCGCGTACGCAGTGTAGCAAGTTTTCTGTGCGTTGTTGTTGTTCCTCTTTTTGGCGCAATCATGGCAAATATTATCATTGATACAGTCGCAAGTTTGATTGGTGCTACCAGTACATCATTTCCAGATGATAATGAAGGACGTCAACGTCGTGTCTTACGAGGAAAGAAAGCACGAGAACGGATGTGTCGGCTAAAATAGCTGTGGAAAGGTCACGCAAAGCGCCCTCATGAGTCATTATACTGACAGCTCGGTTACTTCTCCCACGGTCTCGGTAAAATTTTCCCGTGTCGAAAGTCCAAGTGCGGACAGAGGTTAAATTTAACAATTTTTCATTTTACCATCGTCTCGGTAAAACCTTCCCCAAAAAAAGTCCAGTGCGAACACGCCTTAAGACTAGATTATTTAAGTAATGCACGTAAAAGAACCAAGAATACTTATCATGGAAGAGTAGGAGTACCCCAGTTTTTTCCAGCACCTACAGGTTTCTTCAGTCTTTCAAGCTACAGTTAGAGTGCTTTTGTGGAATCCTTGATTGCATTACCAGAAATGCACAATAAAAAATATTAACATCTCTAAAAGATGAAATCACTATCCTGTGATGTATTATCTCTGGTCTGGATGACGTCATTCGACCCCGAGATGCCGTCTGATCTTCCCGATAATAAATATCTGACTCGACAAGCCGGATGGCACATCCAGAGCTCCGTACTTGCAGTGCTGCGGGATGCTCTGATATACAACTTCCGTTTTCGCTACTTTAGAATGCGGATATAAACGTATGTTAGGCCTAATGGTAGTTTGCTTTGGTCCTTGATAATGGTCTTGATTTTTAGGCAAATAAGAATCTTTGTATTCTCCTAATAGCGTGTTATTTTAGTCAATTATTTTTATATCATGAGCAATTGTATCGTCTCTTTGGTTACCGGTATACCTACATCATTATTTAGCAATTACACATGCAGCTTTAGAGACCTGATCAGGCTGGTCACGTCAATTAAGTCGACTGTCCACCTGAATATCGACTGTCCACCTGAAATAAACCATGTTATATTTGTTTTACTATACCTCATACATATTCAGTTGCCATCACAATAATAAGGAGCTCGGGAAAACGCGAATTGGCATTAATTTACGTGTGCCGCCATCTTTTCATGTGTATGTAGCTTGGGCGATGTTCGCGCGTGCGTACTACACCCGTGCGACTATTTAGAGTAGACTAGTCGAAACGTTGAGAACAAACCAACCAACCGGCTCTTCTCAGAGCCATCGCTTCTTCCAAGAAGAGATCATTACATAGTGTCACCCGAAAGAACTCAATTTTATTGAAAACAAGTTTGAAAAGAAACACTAACCTCACTCAATTTTATCAATTAAGAAAATATGACTCGCGTGACAGTCATAAATGAAAAATCCTGAGTCACTGTATAATATCACTGATGTTTGTCTAATGAGTGAAAGCCTAACATTTTCGGTAACTTCATCTGAAAGAACAACAGATGCGCTATATGACACCACTCAAATTCTAAAAAAAAATTTTTCAAGTTTTACCAAATCTAAATGATTGCAATGTGACTCGCGTGACACTGACATAACAATGCGACTCTCGCGACAAGTGGAAAATACACACCGTTACAGCAGGATATTGGCACAACAAGAACTTGAAATTCAAACCTTTTCATAAATAATACCAAAGCAGCCTTTTAAAACGGCAATTCAGGTTCAAATACACTTATTAAGCCTACATTGTTAAGCCTATACATTCTTCATGGTCAGTATAATTACAAACACACGTTAGTTTCATTGGTTCACTTACTGTGACAAAAACTATTTTACATGTTAACTGGCCAATTTGTTTTAGACAGAACAAAAAGGTTACCTAGAATATTATGAACCTTGCGCAAATTCTAAAGGGTTCTTTAACATACGAAGAATGAATAACATCCAAATAGGCCTATCTGTATTATAGCCAACCAGGCCGTAAGATATATATTTCAACACATTTTGACTTTCTGCAGGATCAATCAGGTTGTAATTTTGTCAATACTTAAAATACAAATATCGATGATTTTAACTGAATATAAGAATATGTACTGTACATGTACTGTTAACGTTGGAATAAAACCAAAGAGGCGTTTAATTTTGTATGTGTTAAATATAATTGTGACATTCTTTGACTCAGTTCATGCATGTCACTAAAACTCCCAAAGACATCTTGAACATGAATTTCAGTTGAGTAATTTTTTTCGAAAGGCAAGAGGTTCCTCTGTAACTTTCCATACAGTGTGTTTGTAAGAATGTGCACGTTTTGGAAAATTTGGAATAATACCACGTTAGTGGTAGTGTGGCATGACTCGCGTGACAACATCATATTTCACCACTCAAGCAACAATGAACAAACCAGTACATTTTCAGAAGGCAAGAAGCCTCTGTAACTTTCCATAAAATACATTGCATTTGCATGCAAGAATGTACCATAAGATTGCTGAATTTGAACCTAATAAGCCCAAAAATCTCCGGTTTCTGGTCTCCACGCGCGTCGCCTCAGACCCGTGCGTGGGCATTTTTAGGTTATTTGTTTTTGCTATATGAAACGATGTCCAATTTTATCAAAAATTCTGCCGCGCTGTTTTTTAAACGACTTTTTCACCTCAGCAAGAGAAATGGAGAACAGAAACAGAAATTAAAGTTAAGTAAAGCTGCCCCTGATCAGGGTGCACGGTGGCTTGTTATACACCCATTACAACTTTTTAAGTTCCCGCTAATATTTTTTAGAATATCTCAACAAGTATTGCATGAATTTTAAAATTCAAAAAGCAAATGACAGCATGACATGTTCTACACAGCTCGTAATGAAATGATTGAAATTCAGTCATACATGCACAATTGACAGTCTTTTGAATGAAAATTCAGCTGAAAAAAAGTTGCAGTACAAAGCATTGCTTCAATGGCATGTTACACATGTAGTTTTCTGTAAGAACTCATGCATCAATAAATTTAAAAATACACAGTGCCTAAAATAAATGAGTCTTGAGAGATGTTTTAAATTGACTCAATGAAGAAGCATGACAGATACCAGATGGTAGCTCATTCCAAATGCTGGGTGCAGCAGTATAGAAACCCTTGTTAGCCGCAGTTAAATGTGTAGTTGGATTTTTGAAGATCCGGGAATCAGAATTTGAACGGAGTCCACTGTGGTTAGGTTGGTATGGTATAATAAGCTCACAGAGATAGGATGGCGCAGAATCAGTAACACAAGAGTCTCGTCGTGGACTTCTAACTGTATTATATACAACTTAACTTGAAGTTAAAACTCCTGAACGACTCGCAAATAAAACTCACGGTTGGAAGGAAAATCTTCAACTATTTGACGCGCGGCAACATGTTGTCTTATAATGTCGCAGAAGAACCACACACACCTTACCAACCCACTACTCATTCCTTTCTAATCTCTTCTAATCATACCCCTATACCAAATGTGTCCCATGTTTATACGAAAATCATCCTTCTAACAAATTCTAACGTCTTCACGTAAAAAAGTTTAATTTACTGAAAGAAAGTCCTAGAAACTTAAAGGGACTGTCGCTTTAAAGGTTTGTTCATAAAGGATCATGAGGAAACACCATTATTTTGAACAAAAATACTAAATTCGTTTCAGATCTTAAAAAAATACTATTTTGTGACTCGCGTGACAGTAAAAAAAATAGTAAATTTTTTTCTATTTATTTCAAAAATTGAGAGTCAAAACCAAATTTGTCAAATTGGATAATCCTCACTGTAGGCCTACGTGTACTTTATAATGACATTTTTAGCACTTAGTCGTCTGTGAGAAAACCATTATAATTAAGACCTGTGGGACAATTTGTAAAAAGTTTTGTGTAGAATTGGAAGCACATATTATTGTCAGATAAAAACGACAGTGGATCGGGAAATTTCAGGGAATTTCCCTAATTAATATCTTCAGAAAACTTTATTCTTTAGCCAAGTCACTTCTTTGTTGAGCCCAGACGTGATCTCCTCGTGAACCTATAGATTGGTTGCTGAACTGTAAGCAACCTTTTCACAGCCTATGCATGGACGAACATGAAATAGAAAAAGAATATAAAAGATGTGTGCATTTTGATCTTAATAGCCTGAGGCTAACAATTAGTTGGACGGTACTATTTGGAGGGACCAAATCTATTAGAAGGTGCCATAGGTCCCGTATACTAGACTGTAATAGATTAGACTAGATTATTTAAGTAATGCACGTAAAAGAACCAAGGATACTTATCATGGAAGAGTACCCCATTTTTTTTCCAGCACCTACAGGTTTCTTCAGGCTTTCAAGCTACAGTTAGTGTGCTTTTGTGAAATCCTTGATTGCATTACCAGAAATGTACAATAAAAATATTAACATCTCAAGATGAAATCACTATCCTGTGATGTATTATCTCTGGTCTGGATGACGTCATTCGACCCCGAGATGCCATCTTCCCGAAAATAAATATCTGACTCGACAAGCCGGATGACACATCCAGAGCTCCGTACTTGCAGTACTGCAGGATGCTCTGATATACAACTTCCGTTTTCACTACTTTAGAATGCAGATATAAACGTATGTTAATGGTAGTTTGCTTTGGTCCTTGATAATGGTCTTGATTTTAGGCAAATAAGAATCTTTGTATTCTCCTAATGTTATTTTAGTCAATTATTTTTATATCATGAGCAATTGTATCTCGTCTCTTTAGGGAGGTATAGCTATACCCACATCATTATTTAGCAAAGTACACATGCAGCTTTAGAGACCTGATCAGGCTGGTCACGCCAATAAAGTGTTGCCCGTGAGATTGGGCCAGCTTTAGATGATACACTGGTTAAAAACATGTGGTCGAGTTTCCTTATTTTGTACATCACCATAACCAGCCTCCCTATATTTGGGCCTAACCACATGACTTTATGTGGTTTTAAAACCAAATGCAACAAAACTTTAAGTTCGTTCCTCAATAGTCAACTGTGAGTCGGAGTTTTTGTTTTGGTCACGTTTGACTGTAATGCATGACTGTTCCCGTCGCTTTGCATTGGGCGAGAACAATCCAAACAAACGAATGTGTTACCCATGGTTGCAAGGGATGATAATGCATTGGGGGTGATGGGTAAATACGTGGGTAAATACGGTAGGAGGCCAATCACATCTCTCAACCAATCAGTGTTGACAAAGTTTGGTAATCTCGTCCCCAGGGCTTTCAAGCAGTTTCTGTATAACTGGACCCACTGCTCTCTCCGACCTTCCGTGATTGTAGTACACTCTAAAAACTCCAGGTTCAAATCTGACCCATACTCCGGGTTGGATATGACCCGACACTTTCCGGGTCAGGATGACCCGAAAAGTTGGGTCAGATTATTTGACCCGGAACCCAACTTTACGGGTCAGAATGACCCGGAAAGGGTCGGGTCATATCCAACCCGGACTAACGGGTCTAATGAGATAAGCATGTCTTCCATGTATTAAGAAGCCTTATCTATGGCAAACAATCAAATAAAACTAATTTCTTGTTTTTTATGTAACATTCAGCTGAAACTGTTAATTTCTATAGTAAATTGCCATAAATAAGTGCATCTTTTTATAAGGAACACATGCTTACCTTGTTAGGACGGCCTAGGAGACAACACAATGTAATTTGAAAGGATAACTGTAAAATGAAAAGAAACAAACAATAATGAAATGATCTTCCGATTGTTATATGTATTTATTTCTCTTCAACTGTTTAAAATACATGTTCATAAATAGTCATTTTAAAGTTATTGTTTAAAGGTGGCAATATCGTCACGATCAACAGGACATGGAATCAGAGTTCAAGTTCTAGATTAACTCAGTGACTGAAAATAATACTCACATGATAAGGTCCATATTCGCGTTGCTGATGCATAAATGAGCCAGTAATTTTCAGACACTGTGTTCATCTTTAACTAGGATACCGATTCCATGCCCTGTAAAAGTCTGCTCTGATCGTGACAATACTGTCCCTTTAATATCTTTACACCAATTTGTGTTTATGGAATTGATGGTCAGTACTTAGGTTGAACTATCCCAATGCTCGCATAAAAATAAAAATGAACACAATGAAGACTGGGGGATGTTTATTAATGTTTACATGGCCCAACTCCCAGGGATTCACAGTCAGTAAAATACATTTTACTAGATCACCCAACAGATATTGTTTTATAATAACTACACACTTGTGGGGATTTTTGGGTCCAGTCAAAAAAACAAGTCCTCAGTACTATCATTGTTCTAACATGTTAAAAAATACACTGAATAACCTAGATGTGTCTTAAGGTCCTGAAAAAACAATTCCCATGAAGGTGCAGACTGCCACAGATAGGATAGGTCTATATAAATTAATTTGAAACATACATTAACTGTATGAGTTGAGTTGTACCCCCAGTTCTTTTCAGAACTAATTACTACTCAATTGAGATTGCACATGGTGTCACCGCAATTAGTCTTACTTATACATTAACTCCTTTGTTGAATAGATCAACTTCAACTCCTGGCCATTGGATTACAAAGTTATACAGACTCTGACACACCTCGTAGCGGTAGCACAAGTGGCTGTTTGTGTGACACATTTGTATGACAAGGGTTCAATGGTTCCAATCTGGAGTAAAAAGGGTACAAAAATGTGTGATGGTTTAATACTTGTGTCTAGTTACGATATGATGGGCTGTATACAACGACATGTACAATTTTACTAAATAAGATACATGTATATTCAATATATTCCGATACCGATGTATATAATGTTGAAGTTTTTCTAGAAATTGAAATTCCTTAATTGTTATTCATAATTATGATTTTGCTAATACAATCTCAGCTTAGATGGTGATGATACATGCCTAAGAATTCACAAGGCTTACAAAATGATGGCTAATTAATCACTTATTCAATGTAAAAAGAAACAATAAACATTTTAAGCTTTCTCAATGCATGCTAGGAATTGAATGACAACACATCTTTTACAAATTTGGTGCACCATGAGGCCTATGCCTGTGTACTTCAAATGATTTGCATGCTATGGGATTTGTCACCAGATTCCCAAAATGCACTTTGAAATGCAATAGGTTATTAACAGTCACATCCTTACCGGTCAATAAATGACCTGGTGGCATCCTTTGGTGGCATCCTTTGGTGGCATCCTTTGGTGGCATCCTTTGGTGGCATCCTTTGGTGGCATCCTTTGGTGGCATCCTTTGGTGGCATCCTTTGGTGGCATCCTTTGGTGGCATCCTTTGGTGGCATCCTGTAGTGGCATCCTGTAGTGGCATGACTATAGAGTTGCCTTTTGCCCTTCAACTGCCTTAACTCTGATGGTGAAGATGGAAGGAACAAGGTTGCGCCTCACTGCAAACTCACAGTCTGGACTATCTGTGGACAGTAAAATAATTGAATAAGAAATATTTTCAGTGACGAATGAATGACTTTTAAATTTTTTTACTATTTTAAATATTTTAGCCACACAAATGGAAGTCTCCAATTTTTGTAAACATTTTTTGTGTTCAAGTCATTTTTAATATTGAGGCGGGAAAAGTATTACAATAAGTCCACATTTATTATGACTCTAATTAAACAAGAGAAACTTGTGTTCATATATTATATTGGTTATTTTATACATTCGGGAGTATTTTGTGTTTTACAAATTATTTACGGGTAGCCGGGTATCCGGTTCCTGAAATATAAACCAAAAACACACATAGCCTTAAGTAATATTTGTTTTCCACACTTAATCTGCCCATGTTCCTGTTTTTCCATTTCTCTTTTTTTCTGTGGGGGAAAGGGGGGGGGGGGGGCATGGATTCATCAAAAATTAATAAATAATTGTTTGAGTGCAAAAACCCTAAAGTAGTGTAAACTAGTGTAGATGGTTGATCATGATGTCATAGCAAGCATGATCAACCGTTGATCTGAAATATAAACATATCATGTATAAACAAAATTACATGTTTTCAAAGAGGGATGAAGAATAATGGGTCATGCTAACAAAACACACATAAGTTAGCAACCCCTCATGTTATTATCAGGATGATAGATTGATTTAACTTCAGAAAAAAGTATGCAACTTCAGAAAAATGCCTTTTAGTTTAAGTTAGGCATTATAGAATAGAATACATGTGACCTCTTCCTTCCTCCATGATGTGACATTTTCATTATCTCAGTAAAGGGGTGATTGTTTCAGGCCTACTTTAGCTTAGTAAGAAAAGTGCCAGACTGCAGTGCAGCAACCACCACACAAGTCACAAGACCGACACAAAATACTGACACCTAGTACTACTACTACTACTACTCATACTAGACTAGCCAAGTTTCCTACTACTCTAGTAACGTTAGTAGTACGGTAACGTGTGTGTGTGTTTTGTAGGGCTGTGCGTTTTCGGATATTTTTGGAACCGGATACCCGAAATCAGGAAACTTCGGATACCCGGATACCCGTTTTCATTTTTGTTGAAAACATGCCTCCGGTAGTGTACAAATACATGTACTGTAAATGGTAACAAATTGACTTTTACAATACAGAGGATACCATACTTAAATCGATCTTTTCTTTATTGGAGTGTAATCTCTTGAATTTAAAGATAATTGTCTGTAAATGTGTAAACATTATATTGTTCAAGATTCACAGATTTCTGTTCGCACCGCTCAAATGTTAAGTCTGAATTTTAAAAAGTCGTTTGCGGGTAATTGGAATCGAAAAATGGAACCGGGTAATGACCGTTTCGGTCGGGTATCCGGGTATCCGGATACCCGGCACAGCCCTAGTGTTTTGTTAATAAAACAGCGAACATATCATGTCCACATATCATGAAGACATGATGACCCCTCCATCCATTGTACAGAACAATGACAAATGGGTTGCATACAATAGCTAGTAGAACTATACACTCAACCACACTGCACACCATACGGACACATTCATGCCATCATGGCCACACAACTGCTGCACACACTATGTTAACGTTAAAATGGTTTTGTGTAGTCATTATCTGTATACTATAAAACGAACATACATGTATAATAAAATGTGAAAGTTTACATACCTTCAAATGAAACAAAGTGATGAAATGATTATCCAACGATCATTGGGACGAAAACGACATCGTATCGTAGTTAAAAATGGCGGTTGGAAAAATGTGACCTGCGTGACGTATTTCTTTTCGTCCAATCAAAATGGCTGATTTGCTGACATGACGTCACCAATAAGAAAATTTACCCAGAATTGGGTCAAATTTACCCAGAATTGGGTCAACAATATTTGACCCGGCAAAAGGGTCAAAAGTTTGACCCGGGAGTTTTAAGAGTGTATAGGCCTATGTGCTTACACTTCAGATTTATCATCAGATCATATTCCGAGTCCGTGCTGTAAGCACGTACCTACCAAAACTCATTTGTTCTACGACTAAACGAAAAACAGATTAATAAGAAATGTTCAAACAGCTGAAGAAAGCGTCTAACCGTTGGCTGCCCGGACTCTTACATCTCCAACAAAACGCGGCGTCTACTGTTGGACTTTGTGTAAAAAGAAATAGCTTCGGAGATGATTTTCAGGATTCTTGTTGTTGTTTTGTCTGTTATGTTCCTCCTCACAACTCCTACGGGTATTGGTTTTTGAACTTGTTTCATTGTCATCTTTTCAGAAGCCGTCCAAAATTAGCAATAATAAGTTATGTATGACAGAGAGTACTGCATTTCCACACCCCCTCCCTAAAATTAGTACTTTTCAACGTTTGTCCAGCGTTCTGAACCGCAGATATATATTTTTAACGACGTGCAAGACTGGCAAGTCCTTTCCTCCCAGACCCCCGGGGTACTGTCTCTACTTCCTTGAAAATGTCAATTTTTGACAGCCCCTCTGCATCGTAATTATGTAAGACACAAATGCAAATTTCAAAATGTAATTATTAGTGACGTAAGTAACAAAGAGGACACAGTTGTACGGGGCCCAGGCGCGTAGCCAGATATTTGTCGAGAGAGAGGCGGCAAAATATTGTTTGAAAGAAGTAGCACCCGGACTGGAATTTGTTTTGTTTAGGCCACTGGACATTTGCCCTCCCTTTATAACAGTAAACTGAGATCAAATATTTCGCTGCGGGTATTTTTGTTTTTTAATTTTTGTAAACATTTATTGAATAAAAAGCCCCTTCCCTTCTTTCCCTTCAGGTATGTTCATAGCAGTTAACGTTCCAGAGGTCATGATTTCGCAATCCACATCCACTACTAACGTTAGCAGACGACGCTCGGCAAAATTTTGTAATGAGCAAGGATCAAAATTTAACATCGTTTACACACGTTTGACGTGCAGGAAATAGTTAAAATTCTGTCGATATACAGAATATTTAATACATTTAAATATGTTTGACAGTTGAAAAACGATTTGCAAGGAAAAATCGACACTTAAAAGTGGAAAAAAACAACTAAAATGTTTTCTATTGCTGTAAATAATTACCATTTCTTTATTTTACCTAAATAAAACAGGCATATTGTCCTATAAATCAGCACAAAATGAATAAAATTTTAGTGTTTTTAGGCGACCAAAGGTTGTACAGTTTGAAAACGAATGCATTTTACACGATATTCTATTTTTTCAATTTATAGACCGTCTGCACAGTGATTGGCATAATAAAAAGTCAAAACGGCTTTGTCAAAAATATGTAATAGGCCTAAAATAAATTATTACATATTAAAACAAATTTAAATAATTATCATTATCCAATCTTATCAGTTGTGCTAAGTTAGTGGCAGGAAATGAAAGAACAACATTCATAACGGTGTACTACATATTATCATAGATATTATGTCCATTGTAGTTTTGTACATGTTTCTACCGCTTCTCCCGCTGGCTCGCACTATGGTCACACACACATACCGTGGCGGAGGTTGAGTACGACGAGTACGGCGAGAGGGTGTCCCCCAACGCGGTCGTTAGTGCATGGCTTACTAAATCTTAGCACCGGCGATTCCATATCTTGTTGATCGTGACGATACTTCCCCTTTAAAGGGATATAAAGGTACTATCCATTGTCTTAACCACTATACTGTATATGGGAAATTAATTGGTCTCCGCGTATACAGTTTATCACGTATTTCCCTGATGATAAAAAAGCGCGTCACCGCATCGATTTTGAAGTCGACCGATGACCAGAAACCAGAGACTTTTTTGGCCTAAAGGATACTCTTCTAGGAATTTCTACTATAATTTAATGCTGAAAATTTGTATCTAACACCATTGCAGTGTTTTGGACTAGTGTTACGTGACTCGCGTGACCAAACCTTCAGATTTATAAAGGGCCCTATAAAGGAAAAAACATCATTTTGAACAAACAGACTAAAATGGTTCCATGGTTCATATGTAAAACGACAATGGAGCGCGAAATTTCAGGAATTTCCCTAATTAAAACCTTCAGAACTAGAAAACTTTATTCTTTCATGAAGTCTCAGTTTCTTTGTTGAGTGTAGACGTGATCTCCTCGTGAACCTATAGATTGGATCCGCATGGTTGCTGAACTGCAAACAATCTTTTCAGAGCTTATGCATGGACAAACATGAAAGAGTAAGGAATATAAAAGACGTGTGTACATTGTGTGTACATTGTAAAGATCAAAAGTCTGTAAAGTCCAATAATTTTGCAAATAAAGAATTTGTTTGCGAGCTCAAATTGAGCTAATAATTATTCCGACTGCCCAAAACAAATTTTCCTTAGTGGGACAAACAATCCGAAAAACTTATAGGGCTTTTGTTGGGCAAAAAAGGTCCCCGGTTTCTGATCTCCACGCGCGTTGCCTCAGAGCCGAGCGTCGGCATTTTTTATTTTCTTTTTTGTGTGTTCTGCCGTGCTTACAAAAAAGCGCATGACCGCGCGTCACCGACCGATGACCAGAAACCGGAGGTTTTTTTGGCCTTAAAAAAGCTCCTTAGTAAAAATCCAATCCGTCCACAAGCCCATAATTCCATCAAATTATGGATTTTGTAATTGGATTTCGGAAAAAAGGGTGAAAACTTTGTGTCGGCTACATAATCTTAGCTCCATAGTGAGCCCGCGGGCCTCTTTTCACAAGGGACGTCATCCACAACATTAAACTATGCAATAAAAAAGATCACTGCGCCCGTGCTGACATGACGCCATCTTTACTGACAACTTGGCTTTGAACTGCGTTATGCGTTGTAACTTTAATAGTTCGCAGGCAGAAGCTTCCGCGACCAATGATGGCAAGGTATTTGTACAATAGAAAAAGGAAAATATGTTCAATTTCGTTTATTTCTTAGAAAGAAAAAGGTGATTCCATATACGATTAAAAATTCAAAGTTAAGTTTTATGATATTTATTTAAAACCATAGAATTTAAATTAATATGTCATTCCTTCTGTTTAACAGAAAACGCCAATGTGAAAATGAACATAATTACCATAAACATTAAGTGTTTACCTTTTTATGTTGGTTCTAACTTTATTTGAGTAAAGTCGGAAATTTTGCCTTTATCTTTTCACCCTGGAAAAATCCTAGCTATTAACTGGGACTATAAAAGATGTACGTACCTTGTGTGCACCTTTAGATCAATATTGTCCAGCAGGCAATGACTATTTCAACTTCAAGAGATAATCTTTTGAGCTAGTTTTAAATATGATTATCATTAATTTTTATTCTATTTCTGTTGTTTATTTTATATCCTAGAGAGTTGGTGGAGAAGACGAAGACGAAGACGCTCGCCTGTGCCTGATCCACCAGGTACATAATGGATTTGTGAATGGTGCTCCCCACTAAATAAATACCCAGAACAACCAATGCTAAAGACAAAATATTCCAAAATCATTAAAAAATACTTAGAATGTTTAAAACCAAAGGAATAAATGTTAATGTTGAACCTTTTATTTTCTTCTCAATTTATAATTTAATGTGGATAGTCCAGACGCCCGTCGAGTTATTCTCATCCCAATGGAAACCACCCTCTACAGTAAGCGTCCACAGTGACACTTTGAAATCGAATTAGGACCACTTTTCAGGGCCTAGTGTGTCCAAAATACTCAAAGTTGGCAGTCAAGGACCCCAGGTTATGATATTCGTCCATTTTTACACAATCCATCAAATGTACGGGCCTCAACTTTTTGGTTTGCAGAAAATGTTGGGGACATACATATTATGATATTATTTAGTGGGGTGCATCCCTGAAATGTGTAAAGTAATTGCATGGATGCATATTTTAAGCCTGGTTTCCATAATTTTATACCATCGCCGATGTCAACACACAGACAGTGTCGCCGACGTCAACACGCAGACAGTGTCACCGACGTCAACACGCAGACAGTGTCGCCGACGTCAACACGCGCAGACAGTGTCGCCGACGTCAACACGCAGACAGTGTCGCCGACGTCAACACGCAGACTGTGTTGCCGACGACAACACGCAGACATTGTCGCCGACGTCAACACGCAGACAGTGTCACCGACGTCAAGACGCAGACAGTGTCGCCGACGTCAAGACGCAGACAGTGTCGACGACGTCAAGACGCAGACTATCTTGGAGAGACAATATACGTCGCGCAAGTTCGTGACGGCAGGCCCAAATGCTGTGGCTGTGCGCTCGCACAGATGTGAATCTACAATTTCGGACAGACCCATTAATAATGACCCATACTAAAAATAATGCTACAAACAAACGAAGGCCTACCCTGAATCCAGAGTATGCTAGAGTTTTTCTTGCAACCTTGGTATAACATATAAAATAAGTCGTCATAAAGCGATCAGAATGCCGAACTATTATACTTACTCTTTAATCAAACAAAAACAAACAAAAACGGACAGCTAGGGCGGTATACAGGAGGCCTGGAGGGAGGGGTTATGGTCCCAAAACCAAAGCCGCCCCCTAAAATTCATCTTGGATTGGGTTTGAAAATGAAAATGTGAGGGCATACTCACAAGTGCACCATTAGCCAGAATATGCTTCACAGTAGGTCCTGAAAACGCTCGCATTGCATCAGAGAGCGCCTAGAATTTAAAAAAAATACCTTTTTTGGGCCCTTAAGCGGGCTCCACCCCCGCCATGAATAGCCCCATCCAGCATTTTCCCCCATAATTTCTGAGAGCGCACAGCTTATGACTCCTGGATTTTCAAAACAGTTTATTTCACTTTTATTTTCAAGGAAAATAACTTTTTACCAAATCGCAATTGCTTTGCCTAAAATATGTATAGTCTAAAAGCATGGCTGTGCGACCTGGGATACGCCATTGCATAGGTTGGGAAATCATGGATCCTCCACTGCTAAGTAGCAATCGACACCTATAAGGAAACTAAACAACGTACGTTTTATTATCTCAAACCCAAGGTAAAATATTATTATATAAGCTAAGAAGCCGATTTTATAACGGAAAAGGGCCATAATTGTTTCCCCCTGTGGACTTTTTCTTTCAATGTTATTTGTTTTAGTGAGCATCACTAGAACATATCACCAAGTGGATCACCAATATCCAGGCAAGCCAACATCATAATGTGGAGAACCCCCTCGGGGTGTGATATTAATTGGATATTTGGATTAATTAAATCACCACAGTGGGTCGAGGTTGGCTGTTTAGGTGACTGGATTAGCCAGCACCGACAACGTGAGGCGAGCAGAACGATGTTTGCCCACCGTCACGAGGTGTGGCGCTACTAAAATCAAACATTCAAATAATTTGTTTATCGACTCATTAACACATTATGGGTACGTTCAGACGAAGGAATATTTTAGCCTTATTCCTGAAAGACTAAACTATTCCTCCGTCGGAACGCACTAATCCGACCATTCTGGACCAATCTATTCCACCAGGATGGAATAGTTTGATCTCCCAAAAAAGTGAGATTAGAACAGAATAGTCCCGGTTTAACCACATACTATGGAATTCCATATCTGCCATTCTAAACGTCGCCCGTCGCCCGTCGCCCTTCTAAACGTCGCGCGTCGCGCGTCGCCCGTCGCCCGTCGCCCTTCTAAACGTCGCGCGTCGCCCGTCGCCCTTCTAAACGTCGCCCGTCGCCCTCTTTGCCTTCGCAGCATGCGCATGTAAACAAACTCATTTCATGCAGCTTGCAGTGTATGCTTGTGCGTGTACTGTAGAACTACATGGCTGTAGAACTACATGGGTATGGGCGGCCAAAAGGGCCAAAATTTAAATAAATATCCAACATATACATTAAGAAGCCTACAAAGGACAAAACAACAGCCAATAAAGAAGAAATTAATTTTTGTCAATAGAAAGACAAACACAAACAAAGGACAAAACACAAAGAGTACAAAATGATCAATAGAAAGACAAATTAAAATGGCAAGAGGACAAATTTTAGAAAGACAAAGACAAAATCAAACAAAGGACAAAACGACAAGAGGACAAATTTACAAAAGACAAAGTCAAAATCAAGCAAAGGACGAAACGACATCAAGAGGACAAATTTACAAAAGACCAAGTCAAAACTAAACAACCTGAAAGACTAACGCTAGTCGAATACAGACATTGTGTGGCAAAACCATAAAGGACAGTCACACACACGCAAAGGACGTTTTCCCAATCGAACAAAGGCCAATCGCGAAAGGACAAACTTTTATGTCTTTGTGTTTTGTCCTTTGTTTGTGTTTGTCTTTCTATTGACAAAAATTAATTTGTTCTTTATTAGCTGTTGTTTTGTCCTTTGTAGGCTATTAATGTATATGTTGGATATTTATTTTAATTTTGGCCTTTGGCCGCCCATATCATGTAGTTCTACAGCCATGTAGTTCTACAGTACACACACAAGCATACACTGCAAGCTGCATGAAATGAGTTTGTTTACATGCGCATGCGTCTTCACCCCGCGAAGGCAAAGAGGGCGACGGGCGACGTTTAGAAGGGTGACGTTTAGAAGGGCGACGGGCGACGTTTAGAAGGGCGACGTTTAGAAGGGCGACGGGCGACGGGCGACGCGCGACGGGCGACGTTTAGAAGGGCGACGTTCAGAAGGGCGACGTTTAGAAGGGCGACGGGCGACGGGCGACGGGCGACGCGCGACGTTTAGAAGGGCGACGGGCGACGTTTAGAATGGCAGATATGGAATTCCATAACATACCCCCTGCCGAGACACCCAGAAGTTTATCGTCGGAACACAACTGACCTTGTGACTTCCGGACTAATCTGGTCCTGACCTCTGAACGAACAAAAAGGCTTTATACGTACAATATACGTAGCAACGCAATTCCTCTGCTGGAAATACGTAGTCAAGACGTCTCACGATACTCGGATTCGGTTCGGTACCAGTCTAATGTAAACATAACGTAGCTTTACATGCTTCGCTTTGACTTGACAGCACTTTTCAGCTGTGTAGCCTGTATCGTCCATGTACGTAATTCGCCGCACTCGTGAAATGACGCACTTACCTTTAATTGGCTTAGCATTTCTTGGAAAACTTACAAAACTATGGCGTATTAATGGTTGCATAAACTTATCTAAGTCATACTTGTTACAAAAATAAAAATTACAGTGAAATTGTATGATTTACTGGAAAGTTAGTGCTTGTGAAAGTGGAAAAAGTTGTTTAACCACTGATTTTACTAGATACAAATAGTAAGGGATTTACATGACCTCAATTTTTTTTCACGAACATCTGTGATTTTATTGTTCTATGCCGTCAACGAGCTATTGTCTGTGGAAACCAAAAGATATGAATGCTTTGCATTTGCAATGATTTTTTTAAAGAAATACTGATCCTCAAAACGGACACATTCCTTATAGAAGAAGCGAACGAAGGCTACTTAATTCGTTGGTGTTTATTTCGTCGGCAGTGGAAAATTATTGAGAAAATGAAACAATATCACGGTTATGAAAAGAAATCTTTTATTTGATAAAATGTTAACATAATTTTTACACATTTTAAAGTTTTAAAGTACTTTTTGCAAAAATTTTAACCATGCACCTTCCATTTTATTGGCCTTTCAAGAATATTGATTAAAAGTTTTGAGAGCTTCTCCAAATTATACCATTTTATTTTAAAAATCTAGAACAATATTTTTATCAAGATTAAAAACAATTTTACAACCATCTGGAATAAGATGAAACATGACTCAACTGTTTTTCTTCTTGGGTACATTTCTCGTGCCTGCCCCCATCAACTTTAACAGTTTGGGGGTGAGTCATTATATCAACATCAATTTTTTGATGACTACAATTCTGTGCGTCGCAAAAAACGGCGCTCAAGACGTCCACGCATATGATCATGCATTGAAATTCAGCATTTAACAAGAGAATCCTTCACTGAAACAAACTGAAACACCAAACTGCTAATTTCATTTGTAAGTTACTGCCCAGTTGATTATATAACCTTAGGTGCGTCATTTAGGGTAAATTGAGGATATGTATCCTGTGCGAGCGTGGTTCGTGGTTTGTTATGATATATTTTTTGGTTCTTTTTTGCATTCCCGTCACCGTTATCAAGTACGAACAGTATACACAGTACATGTACATGTCGTTATTGGCGCGGAAAACATTGACATCTGTACTCACGCATGCGCGTGATGGTGTACCCCCCCCCCCCCCGGATGTGACTCCTCAAGGTTGACATGACCTGACATGACAGAGGTACCGTACCGGGTGACTGCTAGCTGAGGAATAGTTTATTCCAAGAAAGTGTGCTGTGTGAACGGGAGATTTTTTTTGGAGTGACAGATCTTATCTAGAGAGCCCACGCTGTTAATGGATTAAGGGCTAAACTATTCCTTCGTCTGAACGTACCCTATTTCCAACCCCCACCCCAGCGTTAATACTCCTCAAAGAAGTCCTGCTGAGTATACACATGGTATACAGAACTGGGTTGTTCTTAAACCCCCACGACCCCTCGACGTACGCTCATATAAACGAAGCACACGTACACTGTACATGTACTCGCGGAATTCACTACCACCAGTGCATGCAGTACGAATGTATGTATATATTTCGCAATGCCCATGCGCCTGTTTACGGCCCGAGTTCGAAAATGGCTAGCTCGCTAGCCTGTTGAGCCGTTTGCTGCATGACGACCTGTCGTCGCGAAATCAACGAATTTATAATGCTGCCACAAGCCAAATTATACCATTCCCGAGTAGATAATTTCATATTCTATCAAAAAATTGCATACTTATGTCGGATTTTTACGGAGCCCCTAAGGGGACAGTTAAAAAAAATCGGGAAGGTAAAAAAAAAGGGGGAAATGTATTTCGTTCCCTCGAAATAACATTTCGTTCCCTCGAAATAATTTATTTCATTCCCACGAAATGTTATTTCGAGGGAACGAAATGATTTCGAGGGAACGAAATAATATTTCGAGTGAACGAAATAATATTTTGAGGGAACGAAATGAATTCGAGGGAACGAAATGTTATTTCGAGGGAACGAAATACATTTCCCCCTTTTTTTTTTACCTTCCCGATTTTTTTTTACCTGTCCCCTTAGATTTTTGCTAGTTGGGTGAGGGCGCAGTTTTTGGCAACGTTCTTCCTACAACGGTCGTAGAAGGATATCGCTTCCAAGACGGCCGCATGGCTTTCCGACATCCTGATTGGTCAATAAGCATTACATCACAAATTGGCATGCGCGCACAGCCCCGAATGTACATTTTACTTGATGGACGTGGAAAAAAATCCCAACTATTTTGTCTGTCAACATTTTAGCAAAACATAATTATTGAAGAATAATTATGTCACAGAATATGTGACTCTTGCTGTCCATTCGATCCTCCGGAGCTCCGTTTGTTCACGTTCAGTAGTACGGGAGTGCAGCGGGCATTCTAATTGGGTCCGTATTCGAACACAGATTACGATTTGGGATACGATATGATTCTGAGCGCGCGTACGTCGTGGGGTCGAGGGGTTATGGGGGTCGAGGGGGTTTAAGAACAACCCTACAGAACCAGAAATGTTCGCGAATATAATACGTAATGTTCGTATACCGGTAGTTCTTCGTACCTCTATGCTCGTACACAGTTACAACTTTTTTATCGGTTGCTCGTTTGCCTTGCTTGCTAGCCCACACGCTGTGCTGTAGCCTACCGTCGGTTCAGTTCTCTTTGCAAAGCACCAGTAACTCTCGCATTTTGGTCGTTTAAAAAAAAAGTTCATCCATCAGTCTTTCATAATTATATAATCAGGTCACGTTTTTCAACAATTAATCATCAACAATTTATGAATTATTAAAACATAACAATTCTTGACTTTGGTTCATTAATAAACAGTTTATACGTCTGAAAGTGCGAATATCACTCGTGATTTTCTTTACCAAAAGTTTGTAACGGGATATTCATAATGATATTCCACTTGAAAGATTATATGAAAGGACTATGTATGAAAAACATACGATATATAAAGGGGCGTTTTTGCGCCCAATTTCGTGCAACAAATATTACATGCCACTTTAATTCAACAACATTTATTTTATTGCCCTACTACAAAATTGTACCAAAAAAGTCAAATAAGATTTGGGGTCAATGTCCTTTGTGTATTAACAAGTTAACAGTGATTCAATATTATCTATTTCCAGATAACCCCCCTTATTTCACAAACTGCAATGGTGGTATAACACAACAAGAGACTACGACAGAGTCTGATGCACACAAAGTAATCCACTACCAAACACCACCGGCGCATGATGACCGTGATGAAGCACCGAGGCCGTTTGGCTGGTTGGCCCAAGGTGATGGCCCCCCAAGCATCAGGTACAAGATTTAGTTTTGGTTTTGGTTTTGATCCCATTTCTGCGTGTTCTGCATATGATCTATCTCGAGCATTTGTACAGCATTGCATTCCCCTCAAAAATTGGTTACTTGCATTATTATGTCTGGTGTATCCTCAATTTACCCTAAATGACGCACCTAAGGTAATATAATCAACTGGACAGTAACTTACAAATGAAATTAGCAGTTTGGTGTTTCAGTTTGTTTCAGTGAAGGATTCTCTTGTAAAATGCTGAATTTCAATGCATGATCATACGCGTGGACGTCTTGAGCGCCATTTTTTGAGACGCACAGAATTGTGGTCGTCAAAAAATTGATGTTGGTATAATGACTCACCCCCAAACTGTTAAAGTTGATGGGGGCACAGAAAATGTACCCAAGAAGAAAAACAGTTGAATCATGTTTCATCTTATTCCAGATGGTTGTAAAATTGTTTTTAATCTTGAAAATAAAAATATTGTTCTAGATTTTTAAAAATAAAATGGTATAATTTGGAGAAGCTCTCAAAACTTTTAATCAATATTCTTGAAAGACCAATAAAATGGAAGGTGGTTAAACATTTTTCAAAAAGTACTTTAAAACTTTGAAATGTGTAAAAATTATGTTAACATTTTGTCTAATAAAAGATTTCTTTTCATAACCATGATATTAATGTTTCATTTTCTCAATAATTTTCCACTGCCGACGAAATAAACACCAACGAATTAAGTAGTCTTCGTTCGATTCTTCTATAAGGAATGTGTCCATTTTGAGGATCAGTATTTCTTTAAAAAATCATTGCAAATGCAAAGCATTCATATCTTTTGGTTTCCACAGACAATAGCTCGTTGACGGCACAGAACAATAAAATCACAGATGTTTGTGAAAAAAAATTGAGGTCATGTAAATCCCTT
The DNA here is from genome assembly GCA_029582265.1 of Zoroaster sp. YZ-2022. Taxonomy (NCBI): domain Eukaryota; kingdom Metazoa; phylum Echinodermata; class Asteroidea; order Forcipulatida; family Zoroasteridae; genus Zoroaster; species Zoroaster sp. YZ-2022. Next base: position 37,929,687 of record CM055824.1, on the reverse strand, counting down.
ACTATTTGTATCTAGTAAAATCAGTGGCTAAACAACTTTTTCCACCTTCACAAGCACTAACTTTCCAGTAAATCATACAATTTCACTGTGATTTTTATTTTTGTAACAAGTATGACTTAGATAAGTTTATGCAACCATTAATACGCCATAGTTTTGTAAATTTTCCGAGAAATGCTAAGCCAAAGGTAAGTGCGTCATTTCACGAGTGCGGCGAATTACGTACATGGACGATATTTCTTTCGTGATAGGGACCCTATATGTTTTTTTTTATACCAGATTAAATCATACTTCGATCACAAATGCAATTCACGCCATAGTCCCTAAACATGTGTTATATGGAATACTGTGTGCCAAGCAGGGCAGAAAAGTTAATGGCCTATCAGACTTGTGTTCTAGTGGCTTAGTTTTGCCCATATGCCTATGGTCAATTGGTCATGACGACGACGCATGTGGGTAACAAATCCCTGACCCTTTCAACCTCGCCCTGTTGTAAACCTCTGCTGTAATACTGCAACCAACAAATTTACATTTTCTCTTCTCGATTGTTAATGTTATGATACAGTGAACGTTTTTCTTTAATTGTTTTAAAATTTGCTTCTCTCCACCCATTATTTGTTTCTATCCACCCTGGTGTAAATGAATGTGAGAGAAGATAAATGTTGTTCATTTATTTTGTGTGTGTGTTATTTTAATTTGTGTTATTTTAATTTTTTTATATACATTTTATGGCATATGCCCAATATACTTTCCACATAATGATGTAATGATATATGCATATATGCTTGATGGATACTTACAAGACATGAGTTTCAAATATTACTGTTAGTATGGTATTTTTATACTGGCCTGGTATTCCTTTCATGTACTTGATACAGGTGGGACCCTGAAAGTTAAATGGGAAAGTCTAAAATGATATGTTCATGATTTTTTGCAGCCGAACATCTGGGTTATCATCAGGAAGTCGTTTCTCTGAAGGAATTCACATTGTGAACTTCGAAGCCAGGGATAGCCAAGGACAAAAAGCTTACTGTAAGATTACGATCATCTTAACTGGTATGTATTATAATTGTGCTTAGGCCCAAAAAAGTATCCAGTCGGCTTCAAAATCGTTTTTGTTTTTGCTTTTTTCGTGATCTACAGATACATCTACAAAGTGGTGGTTAAGAGTGGCCTCACAAATCGGAAAAAGGTTCATACCCCTATTAGAAAAAGTCGTTTAAAACACAGCACGGCAAAAATCCAATCGATCCAGTAAATTTGGCTGCAATTGGACATCGTTTCATAGCAAAAATAAAGAAAACTAAAAATGCCGACATGGGAGTCTGATGAGGCAACACACGCAGATACCAGAAACCAGAGACGTTTTTGGCCATACAAGATATATAACATGTTTTGAAATATTTTCACTTGAACAATAGAGAAACAAAATCATTTAAATCTACCATTAGCCTTGGCGTTTGACAGTTTCATAGCAAAAACCAAATAAGAAAAAGAAAAGAAACCTACGGTATGCCGATGCGCGGGTCTGAGCCGAAGACCAGAAACTGGAGACTTTTTTGGCCTTACGAAGTGTAAAATGGTATATTTTATTTGTGTTTTTTCGTACATGTATGCGAACAGTATCGTCAGTGTACGTAATTGCTGCACTCTTGAAATGACGTATAACTAGTTGCAAGAAATTGTGAGAAGTGGAAAAAGTTGTTTAACCATCGATTTTACAAGAAACAAATATTCAGGGATGAGCCTGACGTCATTTTTTAAATGTACATCTATGATTTTATTGGTCTATGCTGTCTGCTGGCTGTTTTCTGCAGAACCCAAAATATATAAATGCTTTGAAGACGGAGTTACGAATCTTCAAAATGGAAATTTTTCTTATAGATAAAGTGAATGAGAACTTCTTATAATTTAAAAAAAAATTTTTTTTAGAGCTTCTAATGATACCAATGATTTAACAATAACTATAAACAATAATAGAACCATCTGTAATTATATGAAGCATGATTCATTTTGATTTTTGATTTTTTTTTGGGTGGAGATCTAGAAGGGTTGGTATATTTTCTTAGCCCCATACACTTTTACAGTTTGGGATGAGTCATTAGCCCTATACCAAGACCAGTTTTTGATGGCCGTGATTGTGTGTGTCTCAAACAAATGTCACCCAGACGTCCATTGGTACGGTATGATCATGCATTGAGATTCAACACTTTACAAGAGAACCCTTCACTTAAACATGTATAGCACCTAACTTCAAGTTTCGATCATTTTCGATCAAGTGCTTTAATCAAGGTACATCGAAGAAGTTCATCTGCTCATACATGGAATATTTCTCTATTTAAAATATTTATTTGGGTGTTATTAATGTGGTGAAAAGGTTTTTTAGACCATACATGTACCGTACATGTAGCTCTTTTTCTTAACCCTCCGAAGAGGGAGGTACCCCTGACTTTATCTCAACGATGGACCCGTCCATGGTTTACTGGCACACCTATTAATTATATTAAAATGGTTATCTCTGCATTCCCCATTAATTTTTTACATCCAAATGACTTCTACACATGCCCAGCTATGTCTAGGACTATTTTCAACCCCCAGATGATACACAACAGCCGACGTTGGCAGCACCCCCCTCTTTTCACGCCCCCTAATTTACATACTGTAAAAAAAACCAGAAGGGCTCACTCGCCAGGGTTTTAATTATATTCTCTGCATTCCCCCATTGATTTTTTACATCTAAAAGACTTCCACACATGCCCAGCTATGTATATAATCATTTTCAAACCCAGGTGACACCAGATAACACCCAGATGGCGCCAACGACTGTGTTGTGTGTATAACATTCAGAAACAGCAAATAGCCGTATACTAAATAGCCATATACTCTCCCCCTGTGTAACATAATCCAGACACTCTGTCTGGGGGGGGGGGGGGGGGTTCTGCAAACTGCCTGGCTGTCTCAAGACATCAAACAACACAGCCCATGCTGAACAGATGGTTCCACTTACCAGAGGGTTAGATCTGGGTCGGTCTTTATGTGTAAACAATGAAAGGTTGTTTTTGTGCACAGATATATAGCAGATTTTTTTTTTCCAGCCTAGCAAAAGAAAGCTACGCAGCCCTGGGCAGTGGCACCCCTTCTAAGATATGTAGAATGGTCCACTTTAGGATATCATAGACTCCCAGGCGTCTGTGGCTTTTTTTTCTTGTAAAAACAATGTAATTACTAATTTGTGTCAGTAGTGCTTGATACACCACCTCATCGAGTGTGATCAAGAGAGGGCGCACTTCACTTTTAATGGTTGCGCACGTATACGTCTTTTTGGGTTGTGCCAGGAGCGCAAAATAGTTCTGTTGACAACATTTATTTAATTGTGTAATCTTTTCCGTAAAATGAAACTACTTATTGCATCCAATTAGTATTCATTGTCAATATGTTTTAGTTTATTAGTGATACTTTGTGAGCCATTTATATGTGGGTTATAAAAACATGTTTACAACTCTGGTGCGTACTAATAATATACTTGGCTAAAATTCTCTCGAACTTTCTGGACCTTTTTGAGAAGCTACACTGATTTTGCCGAACTGCTGTTATTAGATGGAGTAGATTTTCACCTTTTATATGGGTGAGCAGGGTCGGGACATTGCTACGGTCATCACAATTATGTAGAGAAAGTTGAGGATCGGCTTGGTTGGTGAGTTACTTAAAAGTTGGGTCATATTTTGGTATTTAATGTTTCTAAACTATTGATGTTGGAAAAGCATGGTTTTTATGTATGAACATCTCCTCCGTGAATGCACCATGAAAGCTCGGTGAATTGCACTTTTTCCGTGAATTTCACGGCGCTCGTTCCCATTTCACCGTGTGGTCACGGTGTGAGAGCACCGTGAATGCACGGTGAAACCACCGTTAAACAAATCTTTTGTTTGGTCCTCGGTGAAAGCTGGGTGAAAACGCGGTGAACCTCGAAAGCTCAGTTGAGGAAGTTATCCTCTTGCCCATTGTTGACGCTTTTGTGCATGTGATAATCCCTCTTGGATGGAAAGTAAACACACTAAACATAACGGTACTGTTGGTATTTTGGCAAGGATGGGTTCTGTATTTGGTTGAGTTATAGGTTGCTTGAAAAATTCTGCTACGACTTGACGGGCAGGTTACATTTTCGGCATTGCAATTTGCGTGCACTGATCGTTTGCAACGATACAGGGGCCCCATTGCTTTTTGTTTGGCTTTCTTTAGAGGAAAATACAGTAGGCCTTCGATGTCCGTTAACAATAAATGTAACTGTGAAATGATTAAATTCGCTGCCAAGGCTCATAGAAAACACAATTCTGGCAGCTACAACAATCCTCTTTAACCCCGGCAGGACTTTGGCGAAGGGCGGTCTCGTGTGTTTGTATGTTTGCAAATTTATTTATGTTATTGTTTATGAACCCGGTGAGGTTTATAGTTTTGCGATATGACTCGATTAACGAACGTCGTTTTATTCACGTATCGTACCCGTGACTTGTAGTGTGAGCCCGCGAAACCGTTGTTGCAATCATTCACGGTGACCTCTAGCACGTTCAAAATGCATGCACGCCGCTGCCCATTACCAGCTGCGACCATGTGCTCGCGATCGCAGCCAGAACCCCAGCAACAACACACTTGCTTACCACGCAGTCCTCATTTCAGGATCGTGTAAACATTACCAACGTCGAAGTGTCATTATCTGGGGTTCCTCCATTATTCATGTGTTTCTACTTTTTCCGTGCTAAGGATGTACTTTATGCTTTACAAGGAATCGAATTGTTTTTATTCAAAGCAAATGGATTAATAATGATACTTGGCTTGTCACTTGAAATAATTTATTTGGCAATAGCCTATGTATTTGTTTAATCCAGCACGTGCAGGAATAGTAATGCAATAATGTGTAATGCAATGGGCGATGGTCAACCTGGGATTTTTAGAACTGAGAGTTAACCCATAAACTTTAATATAAACAGGAAACTGAACATCAACAAGTTACCTAAATATAAAGCTTTTAGGCCTAGTCATGCACACGTATCAAAAACGATGCGCTAAATAGTGTTTAAAGTTTATATTGATGATTTATATGTACGAAGTTTTAACACCTTGACGGCTTGTGCCTGGCTAACCTGTCATTGATAACAGATCGAATCATTACAA
>CM055824.1:37906507-37924021 GCA_029582265.1 Zoroaster sp. YZ-2022 | reverse complement strand
AAAAAAATTTCCATGGGAGTTAACTTGGGAACATTGTATTAGAACATGCCTGGGACTTGTTTTCATCTTTTAAACATGAAATATTAACCCACTGGTTACTGTCATAGCAGAATAGTGTATAGTTTGGCAATCACTGATGATATAAATAGTAATAGTAAGTGAAAAAAGAATACAAAGTTGGTAGTTCCCAAATAAATTTAAGGTTTACAACTGTGTAACCCTGAACCTTTTGAAGTTGAATCCTAGCTTAAAAATAAAATAGTGGGATATGGGATTTATTATTTGAATAAAGTTTAATGTTTTTAAAGGGATGGTGTGTGGCTGATATTTAAGCACATTTTAAAAAAATTACAATATTATCTTTCACTTTCTATAAATAAATTGTGTAATAATACATTTGACATTATTTATTAACACATAATTAAATTATAAAATGTATTCTCAATTTTGTTTAAGGTAATAGCTTCAGCCTACATCTAGTGATCAGGACTCCTCCAGCAGGCTACTAAGCCCCTCCTGCACCAGCATTCCACATTTCTCCTTGAAGATGATCCAAAGCATACAGATGTGAAAGGTCGTTGGAGTTAACCAAAAGTTCTTCTCAGAACCCTTACTACTCAAAGAGATTATTTCCAATGTCATCATCAAATCTTACTCTATCTAAAGATGATGCTTCACATCTACATACGGCTCAGCGGTGAACTTGTTCAAAAGAGCATTAGATCTACTGTATCATTACAGAAAATACATTTTGGCATTATACAATCCAAAAATCCCTGCTAAACCATGTAGAAATATGTTGTTAATGTTAGTTAGATGTATAATATATGATTTTGCAGTAACTATTTTATAACAACATAGAAATTGGCTGTTGCAAGCTAAGCTTTTACCAACCTCAGAGGACTCCGTAATATATAAATGCAAAATAATAGTTACTGTGCCTTACATCTCAAAACCCTAGCCGGAGTTCTTTCTGAGGCAACAATAACTACTTTTTACATTCATACTATGATTTGTTAATTAATTCTTTTTCTAGAAAGATATGTTACCCAAAGCAAATATAAATTTTATATTATTTCAGGATAAAATTAGTTTGATACAATAATGAAATTAAATCTTCAGTTGCAATCCACTTATAAACCCACAGGAACACTACTGTGTTTTATTCCATATAAATGTTACTTTTTTTGAATCAGATTTGTTGTTTCATACAGGCAATTGAAAAGGTTTGTCATGGAATAGTATGCTAAAATTTCCAACAGGTAAACTTGTGAGAAAGTGCACTTTAAATTTAATTGTTGAAGTGATGTTCTCTTCATTGCTTCCCTCATCACTGTGTTTCATAAACAAAATAGACGGGTGCCCCAACGACGGTATACAGGTAATCTGCACAATACGAAGTCAGGATGCCATGCCGTTTCACAAAAACAAATCTTCAGGGAAGGGCATGTACAGGGGTTCAGTGTTTTAGCCAGCGAGCCGTGCAGGCCGTGTTAGCACGGCCAGTTTTAAAAAACACAGGCAATATTTTCAAGCACGGCTTGTATTTTAAATCGAAGCCGTGCTAAAATATTTTAGAAAATCTATTTCAGTAAAAGGGAATTTCATGTCAATTTGTGATTTTATTTTATGAAAACAATTTTGTTAACTTTGAAGTTTTCTTTTTTGTGGACAATTTAAAACATAAAAGACGTAACGCAGATAAATTTAATTTCACCAGTTTTCACCTCAGTTCGATCGCGATCGTGCACGCACAGCGAGTCTCCGATTGACTTGTCACGCTTGTGGTCCGACTTTAGTCTGGTACACGTGTTGGTATAAAATCAACTCTGTATTTACATGTCACAACCGAAACGGGGAACCAGTCCGTATTTCATAGACTTGATTTAGTCTATTCAGAGAACGTCAGTTACATCATGTCGGCCAAAGGGGAAAATAACAAACTTCTTCACAAAGGTAACAGCAAAATTGTCACGTTTAACTTACAACATGTACAATCAAAATACTTTTGGGGTACAATGCAGTAGTAGGCTACCCAAATTTTGTGTTGCTCAACGTCCATACTATTTTGTTTAACAATGCCATTTCATGCTGATGAGAGTTTCATGAACTTGATCGGAATTGGCATCAGAATTTCGCCGTCATTCTGCCGAAATCAACTGATCAGAAAATTACCTTGTTAAAGAACAACACCTCATAATATCATACATAAATCCACTAGCAAATCTGAAATCATAAGCATTGAAGACCGATCTCACATGTCAAAAGCATGTCAATGTGCATACCACATCGTTCGTCGACTCGTGGTGCATGTACATGTACATGTACATTGCATGGTCGGACTGTTTATGTTTGTGTGTGTACGACTACGACGTGTGTGCACGTGCGCGCGCTATGATGTTGTGCGGCACTATAAATAGCGCAGAGGGCTTATACCTACATGTGCGTATACATTATGCGCCCGTGTGCAAAAAATGGTAAACTTGATCTAGTCACATAACACCTCAAAAAACAAGATGTACTTCAAAGAAAATGGCAAAAAAATACAAAGGTTCATTCATGTGCACGGACATTTATTTTTATATTTTTTTTAATATAATTAAAAATTGTAGTGATTTGTCAAAGAAAACATTTGTGTCATATTCTCATTTACATAACTAATTGACATAGCTGTGGTTTAATACTATTAACTGACATTAAATTACATTTTAAATTATATTAAAATAAAATACATCGAAACATAATTTCATTTAAAAAATGTAACCCTTTTTTTTATATATAATAAACACTTGCTGGTATAAATACTAGTTTCGTGGCATACGCATTTCCAAATATATTGTGTTAACAAACTTTCTTAAAAACTTTAATTACTAATGGCTATCACTATGCAAAATTAGTGGACTATTGCACATTCTGTATTTTCTGCTAAACTTATTATTTTTTGTTTAAAAAAAGAAACAATCTAACCAAATTAGCCAATTTTTACCTGAAAAACAGGTATCAGAAATGCATTAGAGACCACCAGAGAGCATCTAAAATAGCCAGAGCTTCCAGGGTCCTTAAGCAGGCCCTGGACCCCGGCCGTGAGGGACTTCGCGCTCCGCGCTCAAGTTGTGTGCTTGCGCTCAAGTTGTGTGCTTCGCACACAAAATTTTGGACTCCAATAAGTTGCACACCCACATTTGTTTTTTGCACACCCCCTTGACCAAATCCTGGCTAAAACACTGGGGGGGGGGGTTAACGCTCTCAAATGATTTTTTGAGTATTTTTTCCTTGTTTCTTATAGGTTGGTACATATTTTGAGGGGGGCATCTAAAAATAATTTGGGTTAATACCCCCCTAAGTTGAGTATTGTATGCAACCCATTTGTCATTGTTCTGTACAATGGATGGAGGGGTCATCATGTCTTCATGATATGTGGACATGATATGTTCGCTGTTTTATTAACAAAACACACACGTTACAACGTTACTAGAGTAGTAGGAAACTTGGCTAGTAGTAGTACTAGGACTAGGGTGTCAGTATTTTGTGTCGGTCTTGTGACTTGTGTGGTGGTTGCACTGCAGTCTGGCACTTTTCTTACTAAGCTAAAGTAGGCCTGAAACAATCACCCCCTTTACTGAGATAATGAAAATGTCACATCATGGAGGAAGGAAGAGGTCACATGTATTCTATTCTATAATGCCTAACTTAAACTAAAAAGGCATTTTCTGAAGTTGCATAATTTTTTTCTGAAGTTAAATCAATCTATCATCCTGATAATAACATGAGGGGTTGTTAACTTTATGTGTGTTTTGTTAGCATGACCCATTATTCTTCATCCCTCTTTGAAAACATGTAATTTTGTTTATACATGATATGTGTATATTTCAGATCAACGGTTGATCATGCTTGCTATGAGATCATGGTCAACCATCTACAGTTTACAGTACTTAAGGGTCAGGATGATGAACATCATGTAAGTTTTTCTGCACTCAAACAATTATTTATTAATTTTTGATGAATCCATGCCTCCCCCCCCCCCCCCACAGAAAAAAAGAGAAATGGAAAAACAGGAACATGGGCAGATTAAGTGTGGACAACTAATATTACTTAAGGCTAGGTGTGTTTTTGGTTTATATTGCAGGAACCGGATACCCGGCTACCCGTAAATAATTTGTAAAACACAAAATACTCCCGAATGTATAAAATAACCAATATGAACACAAGTTTCTCTTGTTTAATTAGAGTCATAATAAATGTGGACTTATTGTAATACTTTTCCTACCTCAATATTAAAAATGACTTGAACACAAAAAATGTTTACAAAAATTGGAGACTTCCATTTGTGTGGCTAAAATATTTAAAATAGTCATTTTTTTTTAAAGTCATTCATTCGTCACAGAAAATATTTCTTATTCAATTATTTTACTGTCCACAGATAGTCCAGACTGTGAGTTTTCAGTGAGGCGCAACCTTGTTCCTTCCATTTTCACCATCAGAGTTAAGGCGGGTGAAGGGCAAAAGGCAACTCTATTGTCATGCCACTACAGGATGCCACCACAGGATGCTACTACAGGATGCCACCAAAGGATGCCACCAAGTCATTTATTGACCGGTAAGGATGTGACTGTTAATAACCTATTGCATTTCAAAGTGTATTTTGGGAATCTGGTGACAAATCCCATAGCATGCAAATCATTTGAAGTACACAGGCATAGGCCTATGGTGCACCAAATTTATAAAAGATCTGTTGTCATTCAATTCCTAGCATGCATTGAGAAAGCTTAAAATGTTTATTGTTTCTTTTTACATTGAATAAGTGATTAATTAGCCATCATTTTGTAAGCCTTGTGAATTCTTAGGCATGTATTATCACCATCTAAGCTGAGATTGTATTAGCAGAATCTTAATTATGAATAACAATTTAGGAATTTCAATTTCTAGAAAAACTTCAACATTATATACATCGGTATCGGAATATATTGAATATACATGTATCTTATTTAGTAAAATTGTACATGTCGTTGTATACAGCCCATCATATCGTAACTAGACACAAGTATTAAACCTTCACACTTTTAAAATACATTTTTGTACCCTTTTTACTCCAGATTGGAACCATTGAACCCTTGTCATACAAATGTGTCACACAAACAGCCACTTGTGCTACCGCTACGAGGTGTGTCAGACTCAGTATAACTTTGTAATCCAATGGCCAGGTGTGGAGGTTGATCTTTTCTTCAAAGGAGTTAATGTATGTTTCAAATTAATTTATATGGACCTATCCTATCTGTGGCAGTCCGCACCTTCATGGGAATTGTTTTTTCAGGACCTTAAGACACATCTAGGTTATTCAGTGTATTTTAACATGTTAGAACAATGATAGTACTGAGGAATTGTTTTTTTGACTGGACCCAAAAATCTCCACAAGTGTGTAGTTATTATAAAACAATATCTGTTGGGTGATCTAGTAAAATGTATTTTACTGACTATGAATCCCTGGGAGTTGGGCCATGTAAACATTAGTAAACATCACCCAGTCTTCATTGCGTTCATATTTATTTTTATGCGAGCATTGGGATAGTTCAACCTAAGTACTGACCATCAATTCCATAAACACAAATTGGTGTAAAGATATTAAAGGGACAGTATTGTCACGATCAGAGCAGACTTTCTACACGGCATGGAATCGGTATCCTAGTTAAAGATGAACACAGTGTCTGAAAATTACTGGCTCATTTATGCATCAGCAACACGAATATGACCTTATCATGTGAGTATTATTTTCCAGTCACTGAGTTAATCTAGAACTTGAACTGTGATTCCATGTCCTGTTAATCATGACGATATTGCCACCTTTAAACAATAACTTTAAAATGACTATTTATGAACATGTATTTTAAACAGTTAAAGAGAAATAAATACATATAACAATCAGAAGATCATTTCATTATTGTTTGTTTCTTTTCATTTTACAGTTATCCTTTCAAATTACATTGTGTTGTCTCCTAGGCCGTCCTAACAAGGTAAGCATGTGTTCCTTATAGAAAGATGCACTTATTTATGGCAATTTACTATAGAAATTAACAGTTTCAGCTGAATGTTACATAAAAAACAACAAATTTGTTTTATTTGATTGTTTGCCACAGATAAGTCTTCTTAATACATGGAAGACATGCTTATCTCATTAGACCCGGAATCCGGGTCAACATTAATCTGACCCGTTAGTCCGGGTTGGATATGACCCGACCCTTTCCGGGTCATTCTGACCCGTAAAGTTGGGTCAGATTATTTGACCCGTTTTCCGGGTCAAATAATCTGACCCAACTTTTCGGGTCATCCTGACCCGGAAAGTGTCGGGTCATATCCAACCATAGCTCTCACCTTGCAAATGCAAGGTACTAACTTCAAGATCAGGTTTTTCAACATTTTAAAAATATTTATTCATACATTTTAGCTACAAAATTAATTCAGGAAGCAAAGCCTTTCTATACAATAGTAATTCACGGCTGTGAAGGATTTTTAAGGAAAATAAAGTCAAAAATTCATTTTAGCATAGCTGCCAACATTTCAAAATTCCAATTCGTAATGAAACCGACCAAGACATAACAATTTGTATTAAAACTAAAATAACGGTCAAGATGACCAACTGCAAATAAATCAAACAAAAACCTACTACATATATGTACGTAAATCAATTTGTACTTTCGTAATTCCTGAAAAAATCGTAACAATTACGAAAAATTCCTAATAGTTGGCAGCTATGATTTTTAGAATGCATATACTTATCAAATTGTATACAGGGGCGGATTTAGGGGGTGCGCAACGGGCGCGCGCCCCCCTTATTTTTGCCGAGTCCAAAAAAATAATAATAAATACCTAATATAGGGTCTCGCGCTACGCACTCGCATTTTTCAACTTTGAAATTAGCCCTCAAAGTTTGTGCCCCCCTTTCTTAAAATCCTGGATCCGCCCCTGGTATACTACTGAAAAAAATCGCATCCAGTGAGTGTGATGTTATTTTAACATAAGCCTAAGTCACTCCTCCTAATACTCATAATATATAATAAAGCATTTGTAAAGTACACTTAATTTGGAAGCCCATTCAAAGGCATCACTGTGTTTGGTTGAAGGAAAAATTGAAAAGCCGTGTGTGTCTTCATATGGAGCTTGGAAATTGATAGATCAGTGGTTCAGTAAATATTGTACTCATGTACAACAATCGTACAAAAACAGCACACTTTTCGTAAACTATTAAATTTGATCGTAAGTTTTGCAAAAGATTACAATCTAACTATAAATGACTACCATTTCACCGAAATGTTAAAATCGTATTCAAATCGTGAAAAAGGGGTTCTTAGCCTATGTAATTACATGTTATATTCGCCCCTCCCACCTCCAGATCGTTACAAGAAATCACCGCCACAGGCGATCTACAGGGTGTCTGCTGTGGACTGTCTCCAAGGTGTCTGATGTGAAAGCTCACTGCTTTGAATCTGTTTTATGTATTTCTAATTGACTTGTCTTGCCTGTAATTATCTTGTATGGTTATTTATTAAGTTGGTTTGATAATTCTGTGTAGATTTGCATCAGCGCCTTGTGCGCCTTTTTGGTGGAGACGTGTGCTGTATATATATACATATATATTATGTATATGTAGGGGAACGGATGGTTGCCTACTTCCCCCGGGGTGACATTTACGGTTGCATCAATGTCAGGTTTGATGGATGGTCCATCTGGCAAGGGGATGCACTGTAGTAAAAACTCACAGTTTGTAAAACTAAATAGGCCCCTACTTGACTCTTGGTAGTTTATTCGGTTACAAAAGTTCCAGAAAGTGAAGTCTAAAAAGTGAAGTCCACAAAGTCCCTATCAATAGAACATAGTACAGTTGTATAAACGTATCCTCAATTTACCCTAAATGACGCACCTAAGGTTATATAAGCAACTGGACAGTAACTTACAAATGAAATTAGCAGTTTGGTGTTTCAGTTTGTTTCAGTGAAGGATTCTCTTGTAAAATGCAGAATTTCAATATATGATCATACGCGTGGACGTCTTGAGCGCCGTTTTTTGAGACGCACAGAATTGTGGTCATCAGAAAATTGATGTTGGTATAATGACTCACCCCCAAACTGTTAAAGTTGATGGGGGCACAGAAAATGTACCCAAGAAGAAAAACAGTTGAAATCATGTTTCATCTTATTCCAGATGGTTGTAAAATTGTTTTTAAACTTGAAAATAAAACTATTGTTTTCGATTTTTAAAATAAAATGGTATAATTTGGAGAAGCTCTCAAAACTTTTAATCAATATTCTTGAAAGACCAATAAAATGGAAGGTGGTTAAATTTTTTTCAAAAAGTACTTTAAAACTTTGAAATTGCTGTTAACATTTTGTCAAATAAAAGATTTCTTTTCATAACCATGATATTAATGTTTCATTTTCTCAATAATTTTCCACTACCGTCGAAATAAACACCAACGAATTAAGTAGTCTTCGTTCGCTTCTTCTATAAGGAATGTGTCCAATTTGAGGATTAGTATTTGTTTAAAGAATCATTGCAAATGCAAAGCATTCATATATATTTTGGTTTCCACAGACAACAGCTTGTTGACGGCATAGAACAATAAAATCACTGATGTTCGTGAAAAAAAATTGGAGGTCATGTAAATCTCTTACTATTTGTATCTAGCAAAAATCAGTGGTTAAACAACTTTTCCACTTTCACAAGCACTAACTTTCCAGTAAATCATACAATTTCACTATAATTTTTATTTCTGTAACAAGCACGACTTAGATAAGTTTATGCAACCAGTTATACGCCATAGTTTTGTAATTTTTTCCGAGAAATGCTAAGCCAAAGGAAGGTGCGTCATTTCACGAGTGCGGCGAATTACGTACATGGACGATACATTGCTACATTACGTTATATTCAAAGTAGAAACGACAGTCATGATTATACTTTTGTTACAAAACATCACAAATCAAAGATTAAAATCACTCCGCACTCACCCAACACCACAAAAGAAAAGACTATAAATCTACGGAAAAGTTGACATCAAAGATGTGGATAAATGATCAGCCGGTTGTAAAGTACATGAGACTATCGTAGGAGGCTCTGAAAATAACAGTGTGTGCGTGATGGGTCCGCCATTAGAGAGAGCTCAAAAGGCCAACCTCTCTATGTAGAAAGCATTAGTTTGACAAGTTGTTCACCCAAAGCTTATTACTACGCCTAGGATATAGTTTGGGTGATCGTTTTACAATAATTCTTTATTGAACCCAACAAAAAGCATACAATTCACATGAACATTATATGTCATTGCAGTTAACTCTGAAAAATTAAATTTTACCAGATTATTGTAGTAAATGTCTATTGGAATTATGTGTTATTTCTACGCTTCCATACCATTGGAGTAATGCGGTTTTACTTGGAATTAAAGGTACGCGCAGAACATTAAGGGTAAAAATAACTGTAAACTATAAACTGACTCAGTTCCCACATATAAATTATAAAAACATATAGAAAACGGGGAAAAATCTAACTTAAATGTAAACTAATTGAAACTACAGAGATATTTAAACAAATAGGATTGTACATATAGCTGCAGCAATGATACAGCAAGTATAAAACAGGAAATATAACACATATAAAACATTACAATGCAGTTTTACTTAAACTGCCTAGTCATAAGTTGATGATGGCATCAAACATGTCGGAAGTGCTAACATTTTAGTAAATGTTAGTAAATATTAATATTAATATTAATATTAATATTAATATTAATATTAAGTGCATGCGCACTTGACATCATCCAGATCTAATTATAATGATGAATGATTTAGTATACGTCCAACATAGAGAGAAGGAACACACTATGGTCCAACCAAAGCAGGGCACCAGTTCTGGAAATAACTCAAAATATACAGGGGTCACCTGCTGCAGCAGTATATATTGAAATTTTAGACATTTTAAATGTTTCTGAGAACACTGGCATTCGTCATAGTGAAACGCCCTTTATTAATACACTACTACCATGTCCCACTTCGAACGACCACGTTTTATGATTTTAGTAATTGTTGTTATTTCATAACAACAATTGTAACAATATTTTCAACCCCACAAAAAGTAATATATTTTGTTTGAGTCATACATTGTAATATATATATATATATATATATATATATATATATATATATATATATATATATATATATATATATATATATATATATATATATATATATATGTAAATGTAGCGGTCTATCTTGCCACATAGACAGAGCATATATATATACATATATATATATATATATATATATATATATATATATATATATATATATATATATATATATATATATATATATATATATAATGATTCCAGATTAACTAAGTATCCTTATGGGGAAAACAGGGAAAGTGCTACTCGTATTGCTTGAAAATGGTTCAATTGTTAACACTTGCAGCGCAGCTCTTGTTGAAATCGAGGGAAAGTGCTCACGGCACCAAACCGAATCGGCTGTTCTGCAAGCTCGGGCAATGACGGATGAATCAAACGTTGATCCTGGAAACCGAAGCAAGCCACGTTTTCGGGTGTACGGATCTGTTGAAATTATGCTCTAAATCCAGGCCTAATATTTCAAGTTCGTGCTACACGAATACTTATAAATATCTTTTGTACATTTTCACCAAGATCCATAATTAATCGGGATCAACTTTTGATAGACGCATTTTTGTGGGGCCCCGTTTTGATTTGCGTGGCCGATAATAAGCCGGGAATTTGACAGCGGATAATTGTGGTCTCCCGAAGAAAGTTCTAAGCTCGTGGCTTTGGAAATTATTGAATAATAAAGTGAGAAATAACGTGTTTAAACAAGAATGTTTCGTGATTTAAAAACTGCGTATGAGGAGTAAGTTTTACACGGAATAGCAGGAAATGCATCACGTGATTTGTGTAACACACTCAGTGATTGGAAGGGTCACCTTCTTTGCTCTTTTGGCTGTTCCGCCTATTGAACTTACTCCAACTTCGGGCTCGTGAAATAAGAAAATCAAAAGTCACCAAAGAACAGTATTTTATGTACAAAACATGAACACGTTTGTGAAAGGTGTTGAGCCTTTAAAGTTTCAGTGTTGTATTAATATGAATGGATTTGGAGATATAACATATTAAAATAGACACAAAGTACACAAGAATCAATTTAGACGTTTTCACTCATGGTGCCACGCTTAGCCTATATACCGGTAGTAAAGTTCCATTGCATTTTTTTCAGGAAGGACCCCGAATATTAATTACTTAAAAATCTGTAAGTTTGGAAAGGTTTCATCAGTTTGTTTAATTATTATTTATTGTTTGATAATTTTTGCCCTTTCAATTAATATAAGTTTTGTACTGAAACAAGGAATTTGAATTTTGGGTCTAACATCCCTACCTAAAGTTTCACAGAACCGGTGTTTTTGAAGAAAACAAATATTAAAAAAAAGAAACAGGCGAAATGTCAGTACCTATAAAAGAACAGGGGATGGCAAATTATATAGACAATGTGATTTTTTTACACTTTGCGTGACCCTTTATAACCGTTATAATCTAAATCAGAGTTGACTGCACAAATAAAATGAAGATCAATGTGTATACACTCAACAGTAAAATTTTTACTGCACAGACAGACAAAAAAACAACAGTTTTTCACTTCATAAGAAAACAAATGTACAAATACTCACATAAAACGTCCAGTAGATTCCAGGTGTAATAAGAAATCCACTAGTATAAAAATGAAGACAAACTTGTAGCTACAAAACTTACTTTAGCACAAAAACTGGAGAGCTGTTATGAGTGGCTGCTTGTAAGGCGCTCAGTTAAGATAGGGGTGATAGGATAAGATAGGATAAGAGCTACGAGAATGAAATTTATAATTATTTGACATGACATAAAAAGCTAAACATATTTTGCCAACATAGAAACCCTGGGCAGGGCTTTAGAATGCAAATTAATGCAAACCATGCCAACTAATTATTGTATAATATAGCGTTACTTCCAGCTATGCACTTGGCTAGATTTGCTCACCCGGCAATGGCATGACGTGTATTGCTTATAGCACTGATAAGAGTACGTACCTATGCAACCATGAATATACACTGCGTGTTACAGGTTGGCACATTGCCATGAATCATGCTTGGCCTACGTGAACATGTTATTGGAAAGCATCCGGGCGATTCCACTGGAGTATAGGGGTAGTGTGTGTATCAATGTAGTATATGGTGCGCCTTTTGTAAAATAATTATTTAGGCCATTTTAAGCACATCTTACCATGGTTTAGCTCAATTTTATGTAAACCACAGCCACGGATTTGTGTTCATAGTTGTTTTTATGATTTGTCACATACCATTACCATTGTTTGTGTAAACATTATGATTTATAAACCCCCGTGAAACTTATCAATTATGTGCGATTCCACGATTTGTAAACTATTCAAGTTAACAACTCCACTATTTGTATGGTTTATAAACCATGAATAATTAAAACTGGTGTGCAATTTCATGATTTATAAATAATGAAAACTAACACGGTTCCACCTTCTTCTATGGTTTATAAATAATGAAAACGACAATGATGTGCAAATGGTTTAGGCCCTACCTGTATTTACATGTCTAGTGCAGGGATCCGGCTACCCGCTGGCTCATAAACGCCCCTGTTCTGTGTATTTGAGGAACGCTTGACCATTGAAATCATTTCGGTCTTGACCAACACTGCTTGACCCAGGGAAAGCTATTTTTCGGGCATCAAGTCGTGAGGTCTGCTTGTAAATCTTCAGCAGATGACCACTCGTTGAAGAGTTTGAAAAATCGTGCGTCCAACTTCTCCATGCCTTTGATGATCTTAAGTTCAAATATAGGTCACCTCTGATTCGACTGGTCTCCAGACTATTTAGGTAGATTGAAAAGAGTCCGGCGTCGTTTACAAAATTACATAATTATGTCAAATAATTATGTCAAGTAGCGAAGCTGAGGTATCATTTTGATAAAACAACGGTGGACTCTTTCAAGAAGATAAGCGTCTTGTTGCAGGTATAGGGACTCCCAGGTTGGATGCAGTAGCATCCAACTGTGAACGGATGTAAAGACTATTTAAAAATGTTTTGTGTTGGAGGATCTTGCTGTGGGCGGGAATTGCTGTGATTGGTGCTCGGTGATGTGCATGTGCAGTGAGTGTGTTAGTTTGTGTGCTTGTGTACATGTAGACTTGAGATCAAGTCGTAGAGAGCCATGTTTGTCTGCAGGGATGCGTGCACTGCGTATTATGTGGCCATCAACTACCTCGATCCCATTGTATTTCAGACTCGCCATTCGATCGTGCCCACCGGTGCGAACACTTGCCATTGGCAGAAGTCAATCACCATGAGTACGAGGGTGCGTCCAAATCTAACGACTTGAACAAGTGGTTTGACGTTTGTACACGGACTATGGCAAAGTTCTCCGGATACCATATTTTTGTTGAGTGGCTAAATGCCACTCAAGGTACGGGGTTGCTACAATAGAAGAAAAAATAACAAGTAAATAGACTCAGAAGAGCTGAATGTGGAATTGACATTCCTCTTGAAACAGGATAGATCGTAGTATGGAAGGAAAATGCACCAGGCAAGGAAGTCCAAAGAGATACAGCACGATATAAATAATAAATCTAAAGAATTGGTTTCATCAAAACGCATGGATAATTATTCACAACGCCATCCTCCGTGAGGCTTTCACCACGTTTTGTTCTGGCAAATGCAGGGACGGGTTATGATCGTAGAAGCTTCCACTCTGCTTTCAATATAACAATTACATCAATAGCTTAAAAAGGAATGAAAACAATTGCTAGAAAATTAATACAATAAATACTAGTTAACTCAAAGATATCCATAAAACTGTGTTATTAGCAGAGGTACATATAAAGTAAGCCTAGGTGTTAACGACCGTATTTTCTATAAATTAACTCATTTACAAAATTCGATTAACGATATATCAATGTGGACAGAAAGAAAAGAGTAATGACTCAATCAAATCAGTCCGCAAATGCGTATAGTTATTACAACTTTCTCTTTCGAACGGTTCAGAGCTGGGTGTCGTATATATTTGCGTGGGTTATTGATCGTGGAAAAGCGTAATGTCATACAATAGTAGCACTGGGGCAGCTGCCATATTGGGAAAAAGTAATTTATTATGTCTCACACTGCAGACGTCAATGCTCATTTATACTTAATTATCAATGCGCAAAGTTCAGTATATGGTTCCATAATAGTTCCGGTCATGTACAACCACATTACACTGGGGATCTACCGTTATAGCCATACGGTAATCCGAAACAATAACAAAGAACATCAACTAAAAGGCAGTTCGCTCTGCAGTCATTTAACTAAATAAAGGAAAAACAATCAATAGTTACACTATCCAAGAAATTTTAACATCACACCTCAGTAATCAGATTTTTACTGTATACTTTTCCTAACTTTATTTTCATCATTTAAAATGTATCAAATTACTAATGTTTATAACACAAAAATTTGACTTCGCTGCACCAATCAAAACCAATTTTAACTTTCAACGGCAATATTCGCTAACACAGCAATATGCTTTTTTTTTCTTGATAATACAATAATTACGTGTAAAATACAACTTTAATTTTCCCACTTTGTAAGATAAGTTTAAAAGTTTAACAAATATCAAATTTATGTACAGCATTGAACTATTGTAGCAGGAGGCAAATCTCTAATCCCGTCTGCTTCTTATGGCTAATGATTTTCGTGTGTGAAAAATTCTGGAAGAAAAATTAAAAGTAAGAAGTTTTGAAAGTGCTGAGACTGTATCCTCGTACACGTAACAAAATATTTTATCCTAATACAGATTGCTTTGGTGAAAATATGTATTATGGAAGACACATAAAAGAAGATAATTATATGGAAACCACTTTCATTCAAATATACACAGATTTTCTTTACGGACCAGCAGATAGAGGTGGAACATTTGTATGAGTTCTCGTCCTCCGATTGCTCTAGTTATCAGATAATTTTGTGTCTGCCATCTTTAAACTATAACGTCCGCCATTTTGAAAATGAGCAGATCTGATTGTTTGACACACTTAGTAATGCTTTGTATGAACTGTAGAACCCAACAAACCTATAAAGGCTACTCTGTAAATTTATTTTAGAATTTAAACACATTTATATACACTTCATAGATTGTACCCATTTTTAACATGTTGAGCCTAAAACCATGTTTAGATTATGTTTTCTGTGTGATGTGTGTTTGAATGCTAAAAACCATATAGAATTTCAGTGCGTCAAAAAGCTAAGCACATTTAGCTTTATGACATGTAGCAAGATGATAGTCATTCAGCACTTTAAACGCATTCCACAAACACGTATATTTTGCGTGTGTTTAAATTCTAAACAACATTTTACAGTGTATTATTACGACATGGAAAGCAATGAAGATACAAAGTCTCTTACTGGTTTACGAGTTGAGTTGGTATACATTATATCAGAAATGGCGGCATTTTCCCAACATGGAGCCGGAAAAGGCCACACATTGAAGCCAAACTCAGAAATGGCCTATATCTACAGAATACATGTGTGCCAAGTGAGAGAAACTTTTGTTCCTGGTGTCAAGATTATAGATTCTAGGGTCAGTCCCAGTTAAAATAAAGGCATTTTTAAGATCACTGGACCGACATGCATCAGCCATTTTAAAAAGATGGCGACTTTGTTTAGTGCTTAATTAAACAATAGGGGCCCCATACAAACTAATGTGAGATGTAATAATCACCGATTTAAAGTGCGAATTCGCATGACATGCCGGAAATGGATTCTGGTACTTTATGACATGCCTGGGAAAATGGCCTAGAATAGATCATTTGAGTGCTTATCAGGCTTCTGCGGTGGCATGAATAATAATTGGGGTAATACATCTGTGTGTATATCCTGGAAACGAACGGAAAAGTGAGGATATGTTTTTCCTGTTTTGGCCCCTATTTGTTATATGCCGCACAAACAAGAGTGTCGTAAGTAGGTTTCTAGTGGCATATGGCAGAGGCAGAGGCAGAGAGTGTTTTTGACTCTTTCAACGGACAAACTTTATTTACACTTCTTCAAAAACAAAGTCAAAATATACAATAAAAGAATAGTGGATTGATAAGGATCATTTTACATCACCATAGAACAATTAACAATTTTGAAAATGACATTACATACATTTTTAAGTCATCAGAAAAAGAGTTAAATATTTGGATAATTGTTATCGAAAACAATAAACAGTACTAAATACAAAAATTTTTGATGAAAATTATGATGTAAACTTTTAACCAATAAATATAATATAAGCTCCTCAGAAAATAGGAAATCAGAAATATTTGAAAAGAAGAAAAAGATAGTGTTCCAGTGCGGTGGGCGCGGCAACACGTTTTTGGCGCGTGAGCCGGAACCCACCATGGTTCCCCTGGGGTGGGGGAGCCACTTCATTACTTTTGCGGGCCTTTTATCCCCACCCAGCGGCTCCCAAAATACGTAAAAGGTTAGAAAAGAGAAGAAAAGAAAATGTTCCAAAAGGGGATTTTGAGAGAGAGGGGACTGGAGAGTGGGGCTGGTGAGAGGAAGCAGCACAAGTACCTAACCGCTGAATTAGCCATGTCAGCTTGTCACACACGATGCGAACAAGGCGTTATTTATATTCCGTTGATGGTACCAATTCATCATGGCTGGCTGACAAGCTTGAAAATAGTTGGTATTCAAAAATGATTTTATTTTGATACGGTGCAAAAAATTAATAGTGGGAAAATAATGTACCAGGTTCTATAAAGATTATAAAATGACATATTTGCAACTGACGATGAGGTAGTTTGATGGGCGTACCGCCTCTCTGTTGTCCTGTTAAAAAGTCTTCGGTGATCATGACGATGGCTTCGTCTCTTTGCGGCGGCGGGACCCCACTTCAGCCGCCGACTGGCCACCGCGTACTTGCTAATTACTCAGCGTATGAATTTAGTTAAAATCTCATTTTCGCTTACTTTAGCAGTATAGAAAATGGGGCCCCGGCCCATCTCACCTTCTGGGGCAAGAAGGTGAAAAGAGAAATCTTTCAATGAAAGATTTAAAAAAAAAACTATTTTCTTAAGAAAATAAAACCAGAAAGAACCATGGCGAAGTTGTATGTTGTTAAAAGAACTTTTAAAGAGTAGTGAGTGTGTGAAAAATGAAATGTTGTTGTTGTTGTTGCTTAGATTTTTAAACCAACGGCACGCGCTTGTTTTGTTGTTTTTACATTTAATTTTTGTAAGCAGAAAAAAGCACAACAACTTCACAAAAATCTGTAAGCACCCCCAACCCCAACCCCCACCCCACGTCAAAGTTTCAATTTTGCTAAGAGTCTTTTCTATACTACTGTTGTTAGTAAAAATCGTAGTTAAAAAGTGAAAAATCAGTTTATATGTACATGAAAGTATAGCAAAGATGGCGACTAAAAGTATTTATCTACATGGAGATTAGAAGAATTGAA